>JAUZST010014188.1:0-10714 GCA_034779995.1 Parotocinclus haroldoi
GTGTGTGTGTGTGTGTGTGTGTGTGTGTGTGTGTGTGTGTGTGTGTGTGTGTGTGTGTGTGTGTGTGTGTGTAAGAGTGTGTAAGTGAGTGTGTATGTGTGTGAGTGTGTGTATGTAAGAGTGTGTGAGTGAGTGAGTGTGTGAAAGTGTGTATGTGTGTGTGTGTGTGTGTGTGTAAGAGTGTGTGTAAGAGTGTGTGAGTGAGTGAGTGAGTGAGTGAGTGAGAGTGTGTGTGTGTCTGTGTGTCTGTGTGTGTCTGTGTGTGTCTGTGTGTGTGTGTGTGTGTGTGTGTGTGTGTCTGTGTGTGTCTGTGTGTGTGTCTGTCTGTGTGTGTGTGTGTCTGTGTGTGTCTGTGTGTGATTGTGTGTGTGTGTGTGTGTGTGTGTTTGTAAGAGTGTTTTTCTACAAACACATGGTTTCTATTGTTGATCTTCAAACTGTTTTACTATAAAGTGTGTGGGATTGTTTTATTTCAGAGCCGCACTGATACGACCTATTACGACCTATAACGACCTATAACGACCTATAACGACCTATTACGACCTATGACGACCTATGACGACCTATAATGACCTATAACGACCTATGACGACCTATTACGACCTATAATGACCTATAACGACCTATAACGACCTATAACGAACTATGACGACCTATTACGACCTATGACGACCTATGACGACCTATTACGACCTATAATGACCTATAACGACCTATAACGACCTATAACGAACTATAACGAACTATAACGACCTATTACGACCTATTACGACCTATAATGACCTATAACGACCTATTACGACCTATAACGACCTATAATGACCTATAACGACCTATAACGACCTATAACGACCTATAATGACCTATGACGACCTATAATGACCTTTTTCACTTACATACACTATGGTTTATTAAAACAAGACTTAAACTTGTGCTGCAGTCTGGCAGGGACATTCCTGGGAAACCCTTCTTGTGCTTGGGCCAGTTGGAAGCCCTGCCAGGAGCGGCATCACGTGGCCGCAGGATGTCCTGCACATATCTCTGAGCTGCTACTCCCCCTTGTGGCAGCACCCAGTGTATGATTAGACCACGCCTGTAAATATTTACATAGCTGCCTGTGACGTAACTACATGCAGAGTTTAGCAGCAAGCTGACATTTCTATATGGGTGCATTATTTAATGCAGTTAACCATGAATGTACTGGGAACTAAAAAAGGTATCTTCTTATAACTATATATATTTTATGAATCTGCCCTGTTTTTGCAACAGCATTTTGGTAAAACTAAAGTTTATTTACATAAGCGCAAGGTTAGGGGTAGGTCCAACGCCCAAGCTGCAAAAAGGGATTCGTCCTCCTTGGGTGACTTAGTTGTCATTTGTAATAATTAAGCTCGTTAATATTAAAACTAAGTAAATAATAATTTCATCCGATCCACTGAGCCACTTTCGGTTCTTCCGTCCTCAGCGGAAAAGTTCTTGGAGGCACGTCATCCCCTGACTACTGAAGGATGAACCATTAGATTGACGCTAAAGTGGAGGAACATCTGTGTGTGTGGGGCTGGAACTGGTACCGGAACATAAGCTCGGAGAGAAAAGAGAAAATGTAGTTAGTAACTGTATGTCTAACATCACTGCTCACAAAAATGAGGGGTTATTTCGTCATTATTCATTTTTGTGAGCATTGTATGTCTAATGTTGCCTCCTTATCGTTTCCATAATGTGAATGTGTGTTTTCTGGAGCTCCTAAAGTGCGCAAAATACAACCTAAAGCACAAATTTGTGTATCCAATATCTTCTCACTTACACTTGGCAGCATGATTGATCCCTGTTCATCCGAGTCTCTCATAAACCAGGCTTGATTCTCTTTATCATAGCTGAGCTTCTGTCATCAGGCACATTCATTTAGAGCCTGGATTTGCTCGGGTTTGGATTGCATGCATTCTGACACTCGTTTACACTATCTTCATTAGAGTGTCAGTCATTACAGTATTGCACCTCTTACATTTTTTTGTGTTGGTATTATGTGTTGTTCTACAAGCAGTAGACTGATTACTTTACACTGTGTCAGTGTGTCAGTGTGTGCTTCAGTGTCATTTCTGTGTGACCCCCTTTCCCAAAAACCCAAACAGCCCATTTTCTTTTATAGTAGCTGCAATCCTCACGTCATTACATCACGTCATTAGGGCTTTTTACTCGTTGCCCACTTGCCTTGTTTTATCAATTAAGCATTGATGTAATTGTACATAAAATTATGGTTAAATGGAGTAATCTGTCAAATGCTGTCAGGGGAGATTTTTAGGACGCACAGTTGCGCTAAAACGAGTGTCATGTAGCAGAAGTGAACGTGTAATGTGTGACAGTCTTCCCGGCTGATTTATGAACTCATCCACTTTAAAGTCGGTGTTAAACCTTAAAGACCTTCCAGAGGAAGCTCTTGCAAAATTGTTATCCTCATTTCCTAACAGTTTTTTTTTTCAGGGTGATGTTACCAAATGTTGTGTTGTGTAGAAAACTCTTCTGAGCAAAAATATCCTTTATTTGTGAGTTGTGTAAATGTTGGAACATTCGTGCTGATTGGTCGCTTGTTGACCGAGCGTTTCTTTAAAAGGCAGATCTTCTAGTGACTTCTAGTGGAGTCGTTTCCAGATGAGACTGTGAATCCTCAGTGATTTCACCCGTTTAAAAAAGGTTAGTACGTCTACTGGCAGGTTAAATGTCTGAATGTGCGATGAAACTATCTAAAGTATCTTAAGTACAAATGATTCAATACTTTGTGACATTTTTGCTTGGTTTCCAGCCAGAAAGTTTCCAGAAAACCATGAAGATCACACTCCTTGCTGTGTGTCTCTTTGCCCTGTGCTGTGCAGTTCTTGTAAGTCCTGAACGTTTCACTCTACACTCTACGTTTACTAAGAGCTTGATTGGAAACATATGGGATTGATTTTAAATGATCCATCACGTTCAGATTGAAATATGTGTGTGTTTTTTACAGGCTGATGACGAGCAGGAACGGGAGAAGCGCTCGTCGAGTGGTGAGGTTGGTAATCTGCCTAAACACAATCAGTATGTGTTGTGTGTTTTTTTGTAACTATTTGATGTTTAACTGTGTACCTGTTTATTTCCAGTCCAGCACTGGGAGCAGATTCTTTCCCTTTCCCTACTACATGAACTTCAACGGCAACGGCAATAATAATCTCGGTCTCAATGCTCTGCTGCCTCTTCTGCTGGCACTGTTGATTCCTACTCCTGCTCCTGCCGCAGGTTAATAAGACACCCCGTCCTGCACCTTGTAATTTCTGTGATGTTCCTACACTTTGAACCTTTGAAATAAAAAAAACATGATTGAATTGCAAATCGATTTCTGTCTTGTGACATCCTCGAGCATTGTTTTTGTATAGATGTTTTTTAAAAGCTATCGTCACTAGAAACAGGGATACGTTTACTTGATGACTTGGTCATAGTATAGAGTTTAAACATGAACGGATTCCTGTCTGTGGCATCATCTTTAATGCACGTGTTCGTGCGTTTGTTTTCAACTTTACGTCAACAGTGTAAGGTCAGGATCAAATCCACAATGTGCGTTTACATGGTATTTAGTGAAGCTAACCTCAGTTTTATTCAACCCCACTAGTGCTTAGAGTCCTGACTTTGCTAAGAAAGTTCAGGGTGAATCACAATACAGTGATACCTCACAAAGCCTCCATTTGTCACACAGTATTTGGTAACAGCATGGACATAAGAGTTAGGAAATTCAAATTTGTTGCTTTTCTGAAAATAGTAATGTTAATCCGAGAGCTGAGTGAGCATTTTTATTTAGTGAAAAAACAGCACTGAGAAAAAACATTTCGTAACATTTCATGTTCACATGAATATAGACTGAAATACGGAGAAATAAGCACAGGACCATGTTTTAAACACAGTCAGATATCAGATTTATTTGTATTGCACTTTTTACATCGGAGCATTGTCTCAAAAGCAGCTTAACAGCTTTTTATTATGTAGGTCCAAAGTCCAAAGTCTTGGTCGACAGTGGCAAGGTAACATTCATAAGCAAGAAACTTTGGGAGGAAAAAGACTCAAACCCGGACATGGTGGGCTTGGGTGGCCTAGATGTTATATGTAAGAATCAGACAAATTTATCGAATTAGCAAGTTGATAGTGATACTAGTACTAGTAGAATATTACTTAGATGAGTTTGTTTTCATGAAAAGGTATTAGCTAAACACGTTAAACCAGTACATTTGGATTTGTTACAAAACCATAAAATATATATTTTTTAAATAGGGATTGTAAGGCTAAGAAAACCCCTTCGCCATTTTCAACAGATATTGGATCCTTATGAAGGTCCTGTATGGTTTGGTTTGAAAATAAAACAGGACTAAAGCAGGATAGCACAGAGCAAATAGATGTTTTGTCTCTGTAAATGTAGTTTTTCAGTCCTTTAGTTTTAGTCTTTTCAAAAATGATTTGAAGTTTTACCAGTTCTTACCGAAAACTAATGTGCATAACATTTCTTTTATTGTCAGTGGTAACAAAAAACAAAACAGAAAATCAGCTGATATTAATTCATGGGTTCTCTATTTCTGATGTACGCCAGCTAAATTTGGTGATCTGCAGTAGGCAAGGCGGGACATTCCTTATGCATGTGAGCTGTGTCTTACTGCTCAAGTCCGGTCCCAGTATGAGAAGTGTCTGTCTCATCTGTGTCGGTCTCGACCTCATTTGGACAAAGTTTAGTTGAAGACCAGCCGAGTCCAATGTGTCTCTGAGTTTTTTTTCCGGTTGTTTTTGAATCTCAACAAGCCATTCAAACAGAAACAAAATTTTCTCATATTTGTCATTCACATTCTCATCTTACTGTCAGCTTTATCTGCCGTTACTACAAACCGGATTCCAAAAAAGTTGGGACACTAAACAAATTAAATAAAAACTGAATGCAATGATGTGGAGGTGCCAACATCTAATATTTCATTCAGAATAGAACACAAATCACAGATCAAAAGTTTAAACTGAGAAAATGTATCCTTTTAAGGGAAAAATATGTTGTTTCCAAATTTCATGGTGTCAACAAATCCCAAAAAAGTTGGGACAAGGCAATTTTTACCACTGTGTGGCATCCCCCCCTTCTTCTTACAACACTCACCAGGTTTCTGGGGACAGAGGAGACCAGTTTCTCAAGTTTAGAAATAGGAACGCTCTCCCATTCATGTCTAATACAGACCTCTGTTCAATCGTCCTGGGCCTTCTTTATGGCACCGACCTCTTTATGATGCGCCACAACGTTCTCTATAGGTGAAAGATCTGGATCTGGACTGCAGGCTGGTCATTTCAGTACCCGGATCATTCTCATACGTAGCCATGAGGTTGGGATTGCTGCAGAATGTGGTCTGGCATTATCTTTTTAAAAAATGCAGGGTCTTCCCTGAAAGAGACGTCTAGATGGGAGCAGATGTTGTTCTAGAACCTGAACATAGTTCTCTGTATTAATGGTGCCTTTCCAGACATGCAAGCTGCTCGTGCCACAAGCACTCATGTAACCCCATACCATCAGTGATGAAGGTATCTGAACGGAGCGTTGATAACGACTGGGGTTATCCTTGTCCTCTCTGGTCTGGATGACATGGTGTCCCAGTGTTACATAAAGAACTTCGAATCTCACCATCTGACCACAGAACAATCTTCCATTTTGCCACACTCCATTTTAAATGACCCCTGACCCAGTGCAAACGTCTGAGCTTGAGGAGCTTTGCTTAGAAACGGCTTCCTCTTTGCACTGTAGAGTTTCAGCTGGTAAAGGCGGCTGGCACGGTGGATTGTGTTCACTGACGATGCTTTCTGGAAGTATTCCTGAGCCCATTCTGTTAGTTCCTTGACAGTATCATTCCTGTTTGCGGTGCAGTGACGTTTAAGGGCCCGGAGATCACGAGCATCCAGTAGAGTTTTACGGCCTTCACCCTTACTCACAGCCATTGTTCCAGATTCTCTGAATCTTTTGATGATGTTCTGCACGGTTGATGATAATAACTTAAAGGTCTTTGCTATTTCACGCTGGCTAACACCATTCTGGTATTGCTGCACTATCTTTCTGCGCAACAATGGTGGAATTGGTGATCCTCTTACCATCTTGGCTTCTGAGAGACACTGACACTGAGAAGCTGTTTTTATACCCAACCATGTTGTCAATTGACTTAATTAGTGTTAATTGGTCTTCCAGCTGTTCGCTATATGCTCAATTTCCATGTTCCAGCCACTTATTGCTACTTGTCCCAACTTTTTTTTTAGGATTTGTTGACACTGTGAAATTTTGAAGCATTTTTTCCTTTAAAATGTTACATTTAATCAGATTAAACCTTTGATCTGTCATCTATGTTACTATTACGAATAAAATATTGACATTTGCCATCTCCACATCATCGCATTCAGTTCATGGTCCCTGTCAGTGTTAAAATGTGTAGGGATCTAACAAATGGTACTTAATATTACCTGAAAGCAATTAAACTGGCCACTTATTGTGAGAGCCTGGAAGGTGTTCCAAATAAAGTATGTATAGTACAAAAAATTCCAATTACAAGTACAGTATTCCCTCGCCGCTTCGCAGTTCACCTTTCACGGACTCGGTGCATTGCGGTTCTTTTCATAAAATATTAATGGAAAAAATGTATTGCGTATTTTTTTCTGTTTCGCTGGTTTTTGCAGAACTTTTACATTAGAAAAAACACAAAAATATTAATTCTAACAACAAAGGAATGCCATAAATCATAAAATATTACAGTAAATAGATTTACAGTAAATAGCGTATTTACTCGGCGGATGAATACTCACCAAAAACGAGAAGTAAGACCAGAGCGTTGGCCTCCTGAGTCTCTACTTGCCGACATGACGAGTTTTCATCTGCGGTTTTGTGTTCGCTGTTTGTGAAAGTTTCATTATAGACTGAATTCATTCAAACCCTACGATGAAACCCAAACATTCTGCAAGTTCTACCGCTAAAATAGGGTCTAAATACTTAAATAAATATAGCGTTCCTACTTCGTGGATTTTCGTTTATTGCGGGTGGTCCTGGAACGTAACCCCCGCCATAAGCCAGGGAACACTGTAGTCTAATTTGAAGTAGTCCAGTTTTACTACAGTAGCCAGAATTGGACCCAACTTTTCAGTTGCTAACAGAACCATATTGACCAAAGTACCAGGACTTTAATTTGAAGTAAGGCTTCTTAAACTGAATTGATATGAATAGGCCAAAGCTCAGTAGTACAGGTACAGCAAAAGTCCCTAAAATCCTGTTCCCATGTGCCCTCATTACTGCATTCATGAATCTTTTAGGCTCCCTGTGTCTATCACAGGTGTTATCCTGACATGGTTGTGAAAACACACTGTCCTTTGGGTGTATCAGTTCTCAGTGGACACAAATCAGGACGCTTTGAAGCACAAGCTTTAATTGTGTTTGTGTTTCATTTAGCCAAACCCATTGAACTGGATGTCAGTGACAGTGTATGCACCTAATCTCTGAAAAATCCTGAAACCACACCTTAATGCAATCATGACTAAAGATAAAGTCAGTCGTTTTACATTCCTCTTTGACAGTTTGTTGACTTTGAACAAACCCCATGGCACCATATTCCGGAAAGCAGGTATAACCTATCTACAGAGGCCTCTTGTTTACCCACTGCATAACGACGTGTGACATCAATTGCTGTAATACAATGCTGAATAATTTATGTACTAATTATAAGGCTTGTCATAAAAACCCCAGTTGGTTTAAATCAGAACATATGGCCCAAGTGAAAACATGTTTACTTGACAGATACATATCTCTAATTGGATGGCATACAGGAGCTGTGATTAAGGGTACTGGCACTGTAGTTAGAAAGCTGACAATATTTGATTAAGAAATAGACATATAAATTAATGTTTACTTCTTTAATGGTAGGGTTAACTTATTACCAGCCCACCAGCATGATTCAGGTTCGAGTCCTAGCAGTGCCTTCCAGCCTGGTTGGGCTGTTTCTGAGTTTTGGAATACTTAACAGGGTCCAGTCCAGTTATCACAGTCAGAACCTTCCCATGACCCTCACCGGGATAAGTGGGGTTTAAATGTTTTGTGCCAAATGTCACCCTGACTATGGGGTTCTAGCAAAATTAGTTTGCTTCTACTGTAAACACTGTGACTAAATAAAATGAGAGTAGGAAACTGAATGAAACTGATGTGAAAAAGAGACCTTAATAGTAAAACACAACCGAAAGGCATAAGATTTGTGCACAGTTCTGGGCATTTTGGCACAAAGCATAAAGAGGAGACCTGACTTAATGAAACAACACAGAGGAAAGCCAGGTTCAAACACAGCTGTTTTAATAAGGCGTTGTAAAATTTGTCAGCATGTTTCTAATTTCTCGGTTTGGGTGTAGTTCTTGCTCCACCTAAGATGTAATGCTATGTACAGCTCAGATAGTACAGGTTCAAACGAGCTGAGCCAGACACTAAGCTAGCTAAAATTTCATTCGTTTTAGTTTTTTGGTGTTTTCAGTTGATGCTTTAGTGACTTTGAGGCACACAGATCAAAAGAAACGAGGATTTGTCGAAAATTTGGCTAGCAATTGTTGTTCGGGTCACGTTCAATCCGTAAACTAGGGCACTAAGTAGCGAGTCAAGTGCCCTTGCTTTTTTATGTAGAAAATGCACTTTTCGCAGCATTGTAAAGTTATAGGAGTTAGTGTAAAGTTCTACAGCTACAGCTACTGTCATAAAGCCTTCTGAATCTAGAAGACATGGAGTCGGATGAGAGTGGATTTGAACCCTGCCCGAGACACCTGGTATGATTCCTAATGTTATTCTGAAAAAAAAAAAATGTCACACGGTTTATTTGTGTAGTTGTAAATGTCATGACGAATTTCACATTTTAAGCTTTATATCCTCTTTGTGGCAAACAGTCAGTTTAGTAAACCTTATGACAGTTTACATTTTATTTTATTTTCTAAATCAAATCATCTGCAGGTAACATATTTGAACATGATACAGTTTTGCAAATTCAAACATCCATTAACAAGTCCTAAACAAAGTGACTCTTCTGAAAATTGCTGAAATATGTCATAATTTCATTTAAAGCATTAGCATTTTGCTAAGGACTGAACCCTTACGGAAAAAAATGGAATAGCAGATTTAATGTGTGGTGTATATAACTGGGTCTATATAACACTTATATTTGTATCTGCTCTAATAAGTTATATTTTGTTAATATTTGGTGTAAAGTTTAATTTCAGTAAATCTTGTGTAGCTGGATAAACACCACCGTGCTGCCCATGTTACACATACATTACCGTGATTATAACACACTACTGTATTATGATACACATCTGCAGGGTGACTTGGATGCATCACTGCGATTTCTCCCTGCATCTAATGGTGAGAAGCTGAAGAAGAAAAGGTTGTCACGCAAAACTACCCTGGTGATTGGGCTGCTCATATTGGTACCGCTCATCGTCCTCTTCGTGGCGTTGCTTGTATGGAATTTCCACTGTAAGTATCCATACCAGTTTTTGTTAAGGATGGTTCAAACTTTGTACGTATGGGTTTTTTTCGAACCTTTGTCTCACTGTCTCCTACAGTACGGGCCGATGTCAAGGTGAGGAAAGTCTTTACCGGCTCAATGATGATCTCAAATAAGAGGTTCACAGATGTTTATGAGGACAGCAGCAGTGCTCAGTTTAAAGAGCTGGCCTCTCTGGTCTCCAAGCAAGTGAGCTTATCTTATTCTGATTTAGAATCGTTTAATGTGCTTTCCTAAAATTCATGATTCTTAAGCTGCATTCATGGATTTCAGATGAAAGAAATCTACGCCAGTGTCCCGTTACTGTCCAGACATTACGTCAGCTCCTCCATTCAAGCCTTCAGGTATGGAAAACTGCCTTCAAAGCCAGAGATTTCTAGCTGTTTTTATCATTTACATCATGTCAGCTTTTATTATGTGGACTGGTTAAGCTTGATATATCCTTTCATCCAGATCGCCTCATGTGCAGTTTTACACAGCGTATTGTAGATATTGAGTGATGCTTACCTGTCTAATGTTGTCGTCTGTTTTAGTGAGGCCAGTGATGACGGTGTTATTGCCTACTGCCTGTCTGAGTTTAGTGTACCAGAATCTCAGATAACCGCTGTAGACGAAGCTGTTAAATCCACAGAGCAGGCTGGTGCTGGGGTATTGCTGAGGTTAAACAGGGGACACAAACCCACCAGTACACTGCTTATCAACAGCTTGATGTCTTCAGGTACTTATGTTTTCCTTACCTTCATTTTATGTGCGAACATCTTGGTTTTTGTGTTTATTTACTGGTCTCTATGTACTGTATAATGAGTTCTAAGTGAAATCAATACAAATGAACTAAAAACGGGATGCGCTATGCAGTTAAATGTGGATTTATTTGATATTTTCTTTTCTTTAACCTTGACACGTCATTGTTTTCAGTAAGTCTGTACTAATCATTCTGATATTTCATATCAGTACAAAGAATGGCAGTGGAATAAGCTGTACTGATACCCCAGTAATTCTCAAAATAATTTGACAGTTCTCACTTCCAGCGAGTCGGTTCATCAACTTTTCACTCTGCTCTCCTTAAACAAAATCCATAAAGAATCTGTTTCCCCAAAGCTTGGAGATTTTTGGAAGTCTATATTTAAATTTATCTCTGACATATTGGGGACAGTGATAGAGCCTGATGC
>JAUZST010014189.1:0-10714 GCA_034779995.1 Parotocinclus haroldoi
TCTAACATATAATATACATTTATATACAGTATTTAATAAGCACTGCTACATCTGATCCAGTCTTACCAGTGCATCACATAATGCTGTGCTGGGAATAATCCAGCATCCAATTAGTATCTGATCTGTGCTGGTCTTGTGGAGGTCCCATATGATGAAATGGGGGTAACAAAATATGCAGAGTAACTACAAGAGTGTACTACAATCTGTATTTGTAGAACTACTAGAGCGCATCTACATAGTAAGCGGAGCTGATAAAATGGACAATGAGATGTAGCTATGCCAAAAGTGCTTCCACACTGTAGGTTGCTGCTGAAAAGTGGTTAATATTATGGCTGGTCGGCATATCCTCAGAGTCCATTTAAAGAATAGATGTTATACTTAGATTAAAATAAGATTTGTTAGTAATGTATCCATTTCTTAATGTATTTAAATTTAGAAGAAGAATATAGAATCTTGTATTGAACAAAAGTGAGACCTGCTGGTGCTGGCATGTTCTGTCAGACAAGTGATAGACTTGGATAAAATATTTCTCCTTTACTAAGTGTTAATGAAACTGAGGAAAAGTAGTTAATTAGAAGTTGTTAGAGTAGCACAAGTGAAAATGAAATCATAATACCAAATTATGGGTTTTGTATTTTAGGGGCAAAACTGAAGCTATTCGTGCATATTTTAATGTCTGTGTTTTATGGTGAAACCATTTTGTTCCTTGTGTTCATTTCCGTCCCGTTCAAAACCCTAACAATGCATTACTTGATTACTGATTGCTGAAACTTTTGAAAGAGATTATCTGAGCCTAAAGAGACTCGCAGAGATGGCTCATGTCGTGCTTCGAATTGATTAGTTGGACATAGTGTTTAAATCAATAGTTAATTCAATGCATTATTCATTATTGATTTTAAAGGTCAGTTTAGTAATAAAATGCATTGTATGTTTGCACCATCTCATCTGTTAACTGCCTTATCTCATCTTATCACATTTTTTGTGTTTCTATGTTCTCCACTGTGTGCAGCTTTATGAGTAAACACGCACTTCTTCAGCTTCCAACACTTACAGTGGGACGCACTGGAATTGTCATAAAATTTGTACCCCCTTTGCAGCCACAATACCTCCACTGACCAAGACTTCCACTAGATTTTAGAATATGATGTTGGACAGTAAGCCCTAGCTCACAGTTGGCATTTCATTTAATCTCAGTGGTGTCCAATAGAGTTCAAGTCAGGGTTCTGTGCAGGTCAGCTAAATTCTTCATCAATGCTGGTAAACCTTTTCCTACATGAGCTTTGTTTTATAAGAGCAGAGCAGACAGTTGTTGAATAAACTGGTCGAGGAGGTAAAACCTATGAGTGATATATAGAAAGTCACTGATTTGGTCAGTACAGCCCATTCTGCAACCACTGTTAATCCCTGTAGAGTTCATGCCTTGTACAGTACTGTGCAAAAATCAAATCTTAAGCCACCATTAGATTACATACATTGTTTTAAAAATCGTATAATGAGTTCTTCTCTGTATTAGAAGACAACCAGGAATACAGGATTTGTATGCACTATTAAAAAACTGAACGAGAAAACAGAAAATAAACTCCTAAATGCCGCAGTGTCAATTATTTAGGGTGCTCCCCTTTTCATCGGGATGCCCTCAAAGGTGACCTTGGTCCTTTTGAAAGGGTCCTTGGTCTTTTTGGAAGGGTCGCAGAGTCAAGGAACCACTTTTCAAGCTAAAATATGTTAAATATTTATCATGTAAATATATACCATAGCTAAAATAACTAACCTAATGGTGGCTTTGCCACAGTAATATGGTTTGTATTATGATAAACTTGCTAAATACATTCAGTATAGTGTATTTTACACATACTATTCATTTAGACTTCATTTAAGTTAAATTTAAGGGTGTATCATCTAGTGATCAAACCACTATGCTTAACAATAAACAAAACAATGGCTATTTGATTTAGAAATATTTAAATATTATCACTCAGGATAAAAACAAGTTACCTGTATTCCTGTGAATTTTTCTATTTCCTTCAGAGCTTGACTGACATCAGTGATCTTTGCAGCAGTCATACCTAAGCTTTCAGCTGCTTGAACACTTTCTTCAGAAACATCCAACCAGAGAGCCTGAATCAGAACACACAATGTCAAACATGTTGTTTAAACATAGGTTTACCGCATATTTATGAGGAGGAAAAATGTGCTGAATCCAGATCAAAATTCTGATGGGTGTCTTCACGGAAAGCACCATTGTCTAACAAGCGCTGCACTCTGTGGATTTCTCTTTTTGTAAGTTCAGTTGTGGTATTAGGCTGATGTGGTTGCACTATATAATAAATAGCATTGTGCTGCTATAAAGATGTTGCCAAACTGCCAAAGAGGAAGAAAAGTGCTGGGGTTTTCCTTAAGGAATTTCCTCCAGGCAGAGAGCCTGTTTTCCCCTACAGCAGGTATGTGTCCGAAAGCATCCCGATATTTTGTGGCTGCTCAAAGAGATGAATATCATTTATTTTGCATCCCAGCAAGGCAGGTCTGAAAGTAGGACAGAACCACAAAAAGGGACAGGCTCGGGAGAGGATCAGAATGGAAACGAGAATATATATATAGCATTGTTCTTTGGCGATAAAAAACTGCTGGCGAACAAAATCCCCTCTTACATCCATGCTCTGATAGGCCGTGACATCTAAAGAAATGCTCAGGTGGCATTCAGGTGCCTAAAGTGTGCCAAAAATAACCCCCTAACCATTACACCAGCAGCAGCAGCCTGAACTGTTCTTATAAGGCAGGATGAATCCATGCTTCCATGCAAATTCTAACCCTATTATCCAAATGTTGAAGCAGAAATTGAGACACACCAGACCAGGCAGCGCTTTCCAATTTTCTTTTGTCCAATTTTGATAGGCCCAGATCTTCTGTATACTGCTTCTCTAGCCCATCTGCTTAAAGGTTGAACGTGTTGTATATTTAGAGATACCTTGGTAGTAATGAATGGTTATCCCTGTCACCAAGTTACTGGGTTTGTGTTAGGTGAGATTAAGTTCTACAATCTACAATTTTGTGTATGTGTTTTGGAACTGACAAACTGAAATGCACTGTAGTTAAAAGAAAAGTGCTGCATTTGGGTAAAATGGCTGCTGGGAATAAAAAAAAACTGTAAATGACGCCAAACAGAGAGTTCAATACTAACTGCACTGTCCATGTGAGCTTAAATGAAAACAGCAGCTTGTGTTATATTCTAACTGTACATGAACACATTGCTTTAATGTTGTATTTAATGTTGAGCAGGACACATCCATTTTATAAATAGAGAATGTTGTAATGTGATAATTGTCATTTTTATCAGTTGCATACATTGGCTGTAAAAAAATTTAGCTTGAGCCACTTATAGACACGGCACATGAGCATGTGTGTGCACTTAATAAGGATGGTCCTCCACCTCAATCTGAGCCATGAAAAACTCTTCTCTCTACCTTCTATTTGCAATAGCCATGCAAATGAAAGATGCGTGAGGCATGACTTGTTCATCTTAAATTCATGACTCAGAGCTGGACCTACCTGATTCACTTTAATATCCAATTTATTCAAGGCATTCTGGAACACTGCCGTTTCAGGCAGCCTCGCCCCAACATCGCAAGATCGCACGACCAGGTCAAAATGGCTCTCTAATCCTGACAGAATCTGAGCTGTACGGGATCTCTCAGGAGTGTCATCAACCCAGATGTTGGCCAAGACACAGGTGACTATGCCTTAGAGACAAGAAAGAGAGAACATCATAATATGTACCAATAATGTTTAATTTGATTTATTGTAATCAGTTAACTTAATGCATGTCTTTGGACTGTGGGAGGAAACCAGAGTACCTGGAGTAAACCTACACAAACATGGGGAGGACATGCAGACTCAACACAAAAAGAACTCAGGACTCTCCACCCTGGGATTGGACCCAGGACTCTCCACCCTGGGATTGGACCCAGGACTCTCCACCCTGGGATTGGACCCAGGACCTTCTTGCTGAGAGGTGATGGTGCTACTCACCATATCGCCCCTGAGCATATATTTCTGTGTTTATGTGAACTACTATTCACACTCATTCTTTTTAAAACATATCAAATTACTGAATAGCAGTGAATTATATTTAATATCATATCATACCAATACAAAAACTGGTTGGCAAGACTCTTGAGGTGTGTGCAGAAAAAGTAAAGCGGCGTAAAGGAAGGATTCGGGATGCTTTGTTAGCAAATTTATTCAGTCTCAGGCCAAATAAAATGTGTTTTTAATTGAAATTTCCTGACAGGCACCAACAAACTCTAGTTGCACCAATGAGAATATAAGGACAGTCTGGTGTCATCAAAAAATAGAAATTAAAAAATTATTGTCTGGTAAGAATGCATACCATGTTTCCTCAGAGTGGCAGCAGCATTAAGAACTTTCCCATCAAACTCCACATGCTTTACTTCCTCAAATAGCTTCTGGGCTGAAAACTGACAGATTGCTTCTTCTTTATGACACTCAGAATCCAGCTCTTTAAACATCTACAGGAACAGAGAACAAATTGCAACAAACATGCTAATTTAATAGTAAACATACTAGTGAGCCATCTTGCTTCTAGGTGGTTTATATATGGTTTAGCTTTGTCTAATTCACTTTTCTACGAAAAAATCTGAAAGTCTATTTCATGCTCATATAATCTCGCTTACACTACTGTGACTCACTGGTACTCCAAACAAAACCATCTGAACACTGAACCTCCTGAATAGCTGCAAAACCTGCTCACTCACATCATTCCAGTTTAGTTTCAGTTAATGTGGCTATCAGACCAGCTTTGCATTCAGTTCAAAAATCTTCTGTTAACTTAAAAATCTCTACAGGGTTTCTACAGACTCCAACCTATTTATCCGAGCTCCTGCACCTCTACAGCCCTGTCTGAACACCCAAGTCCTCTAATACAGGTTTCCTGTTTGTTCATAAATTTACACTGCCCACTGTTGGGGGGCAGATCTATCAGTGTCATGGCTAAACTATGGACTATATTACCACAATCTGTCCATATCCGTTGGTTTCCTTTTAAACATGTAGTATAGTGAATTCCTGATGAAAACTGCAATGGCTGATCCAGCTTTAGATTAAATTTGACTGATGTTTGCACAGTACTGTTTGTTGAACATGAACTGTGTCACTACAAGGTGTGTCAATAACAGACTGAGTTATACAATAAGGTTTAAAGTCTAAAAAACATTTGTTGCTGTGCAAGTAACTGTTCCTCAGGCGAAACACGATATTCCTGTTTCCGAACAGAAACTGTCTTAACAGATGCATAAACTATCAGATCATTATTAAATAGGGTTATGACATGAAGATTGTGCTCAGTTGTAGAGAATGGCGTGGTTTACCTGAGAAAGGGTAATATTTCCCCGTTCAGCCCGAAACAGAGCATTCTCACGTCCTGTTTTGGCAATAATGTTTGATATGAAGTCCCTAGAACAAGAGCATAGTTAAAATCAGTGCACGTATTTAACAGTAGAAAAAATGAAAACAAAAACACCTACCTTGAAAGGTTAAGACTTGTTTCAAACCTGTGAAAGGCTTGGTGAGGGTGAGGGGTTACAACACCACCCCATAGGCCAAATAACACAGCTTTGCCCATTTAGAAAATGACTTGCCAAATAAAGAATAACAGAACTGCAGAGCTCAAGGACCTTTAGTGGAGTTAAAGGTCTTTTATTAGCTAGGAAGTAGGTTAGAGAGAATGGAAAATACCAACGGCCAATGAGATGTGCGGGAAGAGGTGTGACTTATGTTCAGTCTGACTTTCCAAGAAAATGAAAAAAGAAGTCACAAACACAAAACCTATTAGGTTTATTTTCACGTTGTAGTAAAACTCATAAAAGCTAAAAAGTTGGAAAGGAAATATTGAATTTGTCTCCCATTGTCAAAAAGACATGCGTGGTAGGTTAAGTGGTGTCTCTAAAGTGCCCTACTGAATTTGTTGCCCTGTCTAGGACTATTCCTGCCTTTCTGGCTAGGTACAGGTTCTCCCACAACTCTGTCCAGGATCAAGTGGATAAGAACATGAACAAATTAATGAATCAATTGATGAATGTGATGTATTAAGTTGACTTTTATTTCACCTGTTTTTATATTTTTTATAAATTATCTTGCAGTGTAATCGTGATATAATTGAATCGTGACCCATGTATTGTGATGCGCATCGTATCGTGATGTCCTTGCCAATACCTACCCCTAATTTACACTCACTATTATTAAAAAAATTCTAATATATTATACAAACCATGACAACAGCTAAACTTATTGATAGTGTGGATTCCTTCTGGTTAATGTTGACATGACAGTATCCTTTAATTTCTGCAGCTATATCAGCTGCACGGTCATGCTATGAGTTTCCCATTCTACCACATGCTGTACAGGATTCTGTCAGGAAAGACTAGTGGGCACCGGACGCATCAATGGAACCAATTTGGGAAGACATTATGACAAGCAATATGCCTAAAATTAGCCATCAGATGAATCGTGGCCATATAGTTTTGCACATGGTCAGCAACATTACTCAGATAGGCTGTAGCATTAAAATAATGCTTAAACAGTGCTGCATGTATAAGTGTTCCTATCTGTTATTTATAAAATCTAACCTTTGTTCAAGACATAAACTTTCAAGCATTTACTTGTAGTACTTCTATAAAAAGACACAGATCTGGGGGTCCGTGAGCATGGGTTACTGTAGCCCAGCCTCACATGACCACTTTTCACAGTTAAGTTGCTGTTAACTTAGGCTCCTGTTGAAATCCTTACTTGCACTGACATCACAATTTACACCTGATTGAAAGTTTTATTTTGCATCTACCATCTAACCCCAATTAAAATGAAGTTGGGAGATTGTATAAAACATAAATAAAAACAGAATACAATGTCCTTTACAAGTGCTTTTCAACCTATGTTCAATGGAATAGATTACAAAGACAAGATATTTCATGTTCAGACTGATCAACTTTATTGTTATTTGCAAATATTCACTCATTTTGAATTTGATGCAACAGGTTCCAAAGAAGTTGGGAAAGCGACATGTTTACCACTGTATTACGTCACCTTTCCTTTTACCGTCACTCAATAAGCGTTTGGGAACTGAGGACACTAATTGTTGAAGCTTTGTGGGTGGAATGATTTCCTATTTTTGCTTGATGTACAACTTCAGTTGCTCAATAGTCGGGGGGTCTCCGTTGTCGTATTCTGTGCCTCATAATGTTCATAATGCACCACACATTTTCAAAGAGAGACAGGTCTGGACTGCAGATCTTGTCTTTATAGTGTATTCAATTGAATGTGGGTAGAAAAAGGATTTCCAAAATCATCATATTCTGTTTTTATTTATTTTTATACAACATCCCATCTTCATTAGATTTGGGGTTGTATATAAATACATAAGTGCATGACTGAGCTTGTGAACAGGCATTTCTCTGGGACCTGACCTATTAAAAAATTAATAATATTAAGGTTCATTGTATTTTGTGCAGTTCAGCTAAGTGTATGCCATTCAACTATTAACTGTAATAGAGTGCACTCAGGTTTGGTTAATATTCATTCATCAGGTGATGAAGACCCCATGTGCCTGATCAATTTGTAATAGAGTGTGAAGAGTCGTAAAAGCTGTGATGACCTTTATTCTAAACTCTGCATTAATGCTGTTTGCTAAAAGGTTTGGACACTGTTATGTTGTTCAACCAGCTTTACCAGCAGAACTGATCCAGCACATACCAGCATGAAACTTGGACCAATAGCAAATGGGGAATAATTTAGCTACTATGCATTTATCGTTTATGCTTTTATGCATACCATTAGCTTACCAGAATCATCATAGCAGCATGTAAAACACATACACTTCTTTGGTTCCGCTTTGAAAAGCAGAAATATGCCTGATGATTCCCGAATTAGAATGCGATAATTATTCAGTGACTTCAGAAATGACAGTAAAGGAGCTTGGTGTAACACTTCCGTCAGTTAATCATTTGATTCCTGTTAGTACAATGCATGTTAAAATGGAAGAATATCAGGTTTTTCACCCAGTAACGTTAGCAGAGTTCGTGGCATTTGTGGCTTGAATGTATCCACTCTGTGTGTGTGTATGTAGTATATTTACAGATTATATATTATATATATATACACACACATACATACATATCCTTGTTTCTACACTCATTGTTTATTTTATCCAATTCACTTACCATATACATACCATATTTACTCTGATGTGGTGGTGTGTTATTGTGTGTTATGGTGGTATGAGTGTATCAGACACAGCAGTGCTGCTGGAGTGATTGTTGTGTGTGTGTGAGTACATACTCAAATGTTTTTTTTATTATTGTGAAAGAGAGGCCAAAAACAGCAGCAATAAGAGCAAGGTTAAGACATAGTACCAGCAGATTATCCTAGACTATCCTAGTCCACTAGAAAACCATTACCAGACCAGCACTAACCAACATAAACCAACTAACATGGAACATGGAACTTGTTCATGGAACTATGACTGGAAATATAATTTTGCTAATTGACCAGCTTCCAAAACACAATACATATCATGGCTGTTTTGTTGTTGTTGAAAAAATGTGTTATAATATGCTTTTAATATGTTTTTAATATGCTTTTTGCATTATTGCATAAATGTATATTATACATAATATTACAATATATATGTACGTGTGTTACATTTATATATGTGCGTGCGTGTTTGTGTACTGAACATATCAATATTGAAATGAAATAAATGATTTGGTAGTTAAATGCTCATATGCAGTTTTACTACCAAATCATTAGTAATTGTAATGCAGCATTAGTTCCACAAACAATTTTTTTTCTGTTTTATAATGGCTACAAGGAGAAGCAAATAAATAGCATGGTTGCCATTAGTCAAGACTAATCCTCAAATACACTGCTCACAAAAATTAGGGAATATTTCAAAATGAAATTTTAAAAAGAAGCATTTGCTGTTTTAAGCAAGAACATCAGAAAAGTAAACACCAAGTCAACGAAAGTTGTTCTAGAAGTTCTATGGGTTGCAAAAACAACATTTATGCAATTGGTGAAACTGCACAATATAAATGGCTGAAAGTTCTGGAGTATCTGAAGGTTCTTAAACGTGCACATCCTGTAATTTCCCAACTCTTGCAATGCCTCTGCAACACGGTGTACCTGAATGCAAAGCTTGGAGAGTTATAGGATGTCCTGAAGCCCCATCGCTGTTAGTGTGTTTTGGCAGACTTGGGTGACCATACACCCTACTGAACAGTCAATGTGGGCCACTCTCCAGTTTGACCTGCTTCTGTTCACCCCATGAATATCTCACTTTCTATTCAGAGTTTTGACTTTTAATTTGCTTTTCTAATTATCTTGCTTAATATCATTTTTAATTGTTTTCTATCATTTTGAAATATCTCCTAGTTTTTATGAGCAGTGTAAAACAATGTAAAACAAACGCACTGTATGATTTTGTTGCATTCACTAAACTTTATTGGTCACTACACCAAAAGGAGATGCCCACATAGAACAAACTGTATCATTTCTGTGTTTTTTGTTCTTTTATGTCTGCGTGCTGATGATGCACTTGTGGTGATTTTTGTGAATGTCATTATATAATTTGATTAATTCCGATAACACTTTGTAGACCTAAGTCATTGGAGCATATTATTTTAATAAACATGTAGGTTTCTCCTGGGTATGTTTAAGACTTCCCTCATAGTTTAGATATTTACATCAGCATTTAACATTGTGCAGATCAATTTCTAGAGCTTTGAATAAAGAGATGGATGGATATTTATATTTCTTTATGCAGAGGGAAGTTCCAGAAATCTGAAAAAGGGTTTTCCTGGAAAGATCAGAAACTTAAATGACTATTTTAATGACTATTTTTACTATTTTATTTTAATGACTAGCCTTACATCAATAGAAAAAAAAAGATACACTTATTTACATCAGTCGCATATATCTTTTCACCTTTTAACACATCCTACAAGACCCAGACCATCGGAGTGTATGCAGGATGCCCCCAACTGGAAGCAGTAAGGGAAATTTTTTCACAGTTGTATTGAGTTCACATTTAGGACCTTAATTCTAGCATATACTAAGGTTTATGCCTTAATATACTGCTCACAAATATGGGAAATGTCAGTACAGAAACATGTGGTGCAAAAAGTCTTGCATATTAATAACACTGGATCATTTGAGCCTCAGAAGTGTTGCTATTAGTGTAAAATGTTTCAAACAGTAAAAACATCCCCAGTATCACGCCTTGATGTTGATAACTTATTATTTTTACCTTTGTATCCTCTAGATTGAGCTGTTGAAATGTTTTGCTGGCTATCTGCTCTGCAACTTCCCTATATAACTGTTCATTTCGTTAAGTATGCTGCAGCTTACATCCAGCAACTGGAGAGGTAAATTTAAATACTGTTACTTCTATTCAGTTTATGCTTTCTATTCAGTTTATATTTCGTGCCAGTTAAAGCTCAACCCAGGGGGAAATGCAGTTCAATCATCACATAGAAGTTCATTTTGCTGTGCCTGAGGGAGGGGGTCCTATAGGTGATCATGCATTGGCACAGCAACAGCTTCTGCCCCTTACCTCAATCTTCCCATGCAACCCTGAGAACTTCAAGTAAAGATACCAACTATATAAACTATAAACTACAATATATATATATATATATATATATAT
>JAUZST010014190.1:0-10714 GCA_034779995.1 Parotocinclus haroldoi
ACAAAAAAAAAAAAAAAAAAAAACAAAAAAAAAAAAAAAAAAAAAATATATATATATATATATATATATATATATATATATATATAATTTTTTTTTTTATTCTCTTTCAATATCTTTTCTTCTTTTTGTTACACAGTATCACGTGTATAAAGGCTGCTGAACACTATTTTGTATCTTATTAGAGACTGTAATTTCTGGTGTAATACAAATTTCAATAAAATAATGGTTTAAACAACACAACACAACACAACACACACCAAACAACACACAATGTCCAAATAACACACTACCAATCACTCCACAGTCAGGGAAGTTCTGAGCAGTAATGCACACTCCATGGGTGAGCTTCTGCCAGACCAGAGGGAAGTCCATTCTTTTGTAGGTGTCAACACTGCTCTGTAGATCCTGTTTCATGTTCTGTTCTCCTGTTTGAACCAGTTTCCATGGGAAACAAATTACATAATAGCTCTATATGTAAGGTCAAGACCACTATATTTTCTGGCACTTCCAAATTGTATATGGCTATATCAGGTGTACTTACAAACATCAACATTTACACTTTGCCTTTAGAGTGATCTTTTTTGGTTATCCATTCCTGGGGTGGGCGACAGTGGTCTTAAATGACTTCCAATAGTACACTGTTTCTCTGACTGTGGATTAATAGATGTCAAAACCTTTTAGTGAAGGTTGTAAAGCTTTGTAGCCTTTTTATTATGATGAAAATCTTCTTTCTAAAGTCCCCAGCTCCATAGTTTGTTCCACAACATTCTTACACAGGCTGTGAAGATCAGACTTTAAAAGATTCATTCTCTTTAATAGATCTTTAATACTGGATCATATACCATATTCCTCAATAAATAATAAATAAGCATAATGTTTTTTGTGCCAACCACATTTTTTCAACCACAATTTACATATTTTATGATTATTATATACTGAGTCATAATAGTATCAAAATGGGAATTTGGGCAACTGACCTCCCTGGACTTGCCATATGTATCTATGTGTGATAAAGCTGCTTGCCAACACAAACTACATCAAAAATGCAGCAATATGTTCATGCTACATCCTACAAATGTAGTTACAATAAACAATTAATAAATCAACGTTTACAATATTTAGTTTACAAAAAGGCGCTAATGTAATATCTTGAACTGTTCCATCCTTTAAAACTATTCAGCCAGCCAGTGTCTTTTGCCACCTCAATGGTTCGTAGAAACTTCCATTTCAAAATGCAGATATCTTATAATTCATAATTTGGATGTTAAAGCCCTGTTGTTAAGATCCGAATTAAAAACTAACACGAATTACATGTAGTAACTGGTGCAAAACCTATAGTAGCCAATTACATATTTACACAGTGAACATTTGTTAATAGACTAAAAGACATTTTTAAAAGTGAATAATTTTACTGAATATAATAATTTATTCATTATTTCCCAAAACAAAAATTTTAAAAAAAGATATTTCGTTGTTTTAAAAAGGAACTGTTTCATTTCATAATAGACAAAAATTTATTAATTACACATGTATTGCTATAAAATGAAAGACTTCATAAAAAAGTTAGGATGTTTTATTTTCATACTGATTAAATTAAATTAATATATTTATATTATATCTGTCATCTTTTATGAAGGTTAATACCTACTTTTTCAGCTACTCTACTGTCTAACACTTTCTGGTGTTAACAGATACTATAAAAGCATCAGACATTCTGTGCAATTTGAACTACTAATAATATACATGTCATTTAAAATATTTTAGCAGAGAGAATTTGTGAACTTTAAAACACAAAATAAAATATAGAATCCCATCTTTTTTTTACCACTATCACTTTTGCCCAGACCTACTATTAAGAGAAATCCCAGTAATTTAAGTGTTTGTATGTGTATTTTAAAAATATTTCCATAACATTTTTTAATACAAGTGGTATGACATATTGGGTAAAAGCAATAAGATAAAAAATGAAAAGTAATGTTGTGGACCAAAGGGTGCCAAGTGGGAACAGAAAGCCCACAACCTGGCAGATTAAGCCATGTGATTTGTAATAACATGGTAAGATCAAGATTATAGATCCAGCTACAAACAACTCATTACTGAAGAGGTCTAAAGATTGTTAAAGATTAAGTCATATCATGTTGTCTGGCTGGAGCTCATATTTCATTCTTTCAGCATCTTGTGAGCTGCTAGTGACTGAAGATCGTGTACGGATTTTATACCATAGAAATAAGGCCACAACCACAGCAGCAACCTGATAAATAAAAAATGATTAATGATTAGCATAATTACAGAACAAATTTTAATTTGCAACATTCTGCGATGTCTATGTTGGTACATGTATACGGTACAATGTATATTTAGTACAATGCTATACTTAAAATGTGCCATAAGACTATAGACTACAGACCACATATAATTTTTTGCTCTCAGTGGTCGACGTTTAGCCACTTGTGGCATTAACCACTTTGCCTGAAGTGAATGTGTAGAAGCTGATGTCTTAGAATCATATGTTCTTGCCTCTTGGATGTGTAAATCTTCTCACCCATGCCCTTCAAATCCTCAAAGTCAAGGGCTGGCCTCTTGCCGGCCCAGTTCCCATATATCCTACTGAGCAAAATACATGGGAATTGGGACCTTTATTATATTGCAACTGGGATTTATAATATACTGCAATGAAGTATTTCAATTGAAGTCCAATTTTTCCAATGAAGTCAAGACATTGTTTAACACATAAATAAAAACAGAATACAACTATTTGCAAACCTTTTCAAAATATATTCAATTGAATTCACTACAAAAAGAAGATATTTAATATTCAAAAATTGCTATTCAAAAATAGCAAGAACGTTTGCTGTGTCTGTCAGCACAGTGTCCAGAGCATGGAGGAGATTCTAGGAGACAGACCAGTACACCAGGAGACATGGAGGGGGCCGTAGGAGAGCAACAACCCAGAATCAGGACCGCTACCTCCTCTTTTGTGCAAGGAGGAACAGGAGGAGCAGTGCCAGAACACTGCAAAATGACCTCCAGTAGGCCACTAATATCCATGTTTCTGCTAAAACGGTCAGAAACTGACTCCATGAGGGTGGTATGAGGGCTTGACGTCCACAAGTGGGACTTGTGCTTACAGCCCAACACTGTGCAGTGCAATTGGCTTTTGCCAGAGAACACCACAGATTAGCCATTGGTGCCCTGTGCTCTTCACAGATGAGAGCAGGTTCACACTGAGCACTTGTGACAGACATAACAGAATCTCGAGACACCGTGGAGAACGTTCTGCTGCCTACAACATCCTCCAGCATGACCGGTTTGGCAGTGGGTCAGTAATGGTGTGGGGACGCATTTCTTTTGAGAGCCGTACAGCCTGCCATGTGCTAGCCAGAGGCACCCTGGCTGCCATTAGGTACCGGGATGATATCCTCAGACCTATTGTGAGACAATATGCTGGTGCAGTGGGTTCTGGGTTCCCTCTGATGCATGAGGCCTCATGTGGCTGGAGTGTGTCTGCAGTTCCTTTGTGATGAAGGCATTGAAGCTATGGACTGGCCTGCCCGTTCCCCAGACCTGAATCCAATCAAGCACATCTGGGACACTATGTCTCGTTCCATCAACCAACGCCATGTTGCACCACAGATTTTCCAGGAGTTGAATGATGCTTTAATCCAGGTCTAGGAGGAGATCCCTCAGGAGAACATATGCCACCTCATCAGGAGCATGCCCAGGCATTGTAGGGAGGTCATACAGGCACGTGGTGTCCACACACACTACTAAGCCTCATTTTAACTTGTCTTGAGGAATTTCTACTGAAGTTGGATCAGCCTGTAATTTGGTTTTCCACTTTGTTTTTGAGTACAGTCAAGTGACAACAGTACAAAAGTGAACGTGTTACAGTACATTGGCATGTAAACTAGTAGACAGTAAAGTGCAGGGTTATTTCTGAGATTAGTTCAAGAGTCTGATGGCAATGGGGAAGACAGTTTTTAAAGAGTTCCTTTCTCCTGTAGGCTGTGTCATCTCTGCCAGTGATACATCCTATCACTGCGGAATCGTCAGCAAACTTTAGGATGATGTTGTCCTTGTGGTAGGTGACACAATCATGGGTAAACAGGGTGTAGAGGATGTGGATGAGAACACATCCCTGTGAAGTCCTGGTATAGGTGGTGATAGTGACCGAAGTCCTGTTGCCAATCCTGATGGACTGGGGCCTGTCAGTCAAAAAGCCGAGTAGTCAGTGGCAGAACAAGGGGTCCAGGCAGAGTATGGGTAATTTATGGGTAAGTTTTTGGCTGATGACCGTGTTAAAGGCACGGAACTATAGTCACCAAAGAGCATGGTGCGTGTGAGCCTTTCGGTGTTAGATTGTGTTGGGGTTATCCGTCTGTGGATCTGGAGTCCTCAATAGTGGCTTTAAACACATCCCAGTCTGTCAGAGCAATCCTGTGGGATGTCCTTTGTCTCCAATGTCCATAGTTTAACTGTTTTGGTTACAGCTTGTGTTTGTTTTAGTCTTTGTCTGTAGGCTGGGTACAGGAATAAAAAAAAGCGGTCTGAGTGGGGGCAGGGTGCAGCCCTGTGTTTTGTCTAAGAACCAGGTCTCTGTGAAAATTAGAGCAGAACACTCTCTAATTTCCTGCTGTGATTTAATCTGTTCTCTTAGCTTGTCTAATTTGTTATTCTCAGACTGTTCGGGGTCTTCCTGGTGGCGGTTGTAGTGGCTGTGGGAGCGAGTAAGTTCAAGAAATGAAACAAGCAGTTTAGCAGCTGTTTTTTGTCCATATTTGGTGTAATTGAAACTGAAACTGAAAAATGGAGATATTGTATGTGTGTGTCTGTGTGTTTTAGTCCATTCATTCATGTGTGCAGTTGTTTATACCAGACTGTTGTTGTTTGTGAGTCTGATAGCTTGGGAAAAGAAACTATTGCACACCCTGGTGGTGTGGGTCAGGATGCTTTAGTACCTTCTCCCAGATGGTAGAAGGGTGCAGCTGCTCAGGATGCTCTCGACAGTTCCCCTGTAGTGGTGGGTTCCCCAAAGTGTTGAGGATGGGAGGTGGGAGATGTGCTTTCCTCAGCCTTTGCAGTAAGTAGAGATGATGCTGGGCTTTCTTGTTTATGGTGCTGGTGTTGAGGAACAAGGAGAGATCCTCTGATAGGAAAACTTGGTGCTCTTGACGATCTCCACAGCAGAACCGTTGATGTTTAGTGGAGAGTGATCTCGCTTTGTCCTTCTGAATTCAACAGGATGTTGGTTTTACAGCAGTCCGTTAACCATTGAACTTCCTCTCTGTATGCTGACTCTTTGTCCTTGCTGATGAGACCCACCACAGTCGTGTCATCTGCAACTTGATTATGTGATTTGAGCTGTGCATTGCTGCAGAGTCGTGAGTCAACAAGGTGAACAGCATTGGACTGAGCACACTGAAAATTTCTTCAGCACGGGTATGATGGTGGTTGACTTGAGACACATTGGCACAGTGGCATTGCTCAGAGAAATGTTGAAGATGTCAGTGAAGACATCTGTTAGCTGATCTGCACATTCCCTGAGCACTATACTTGGTCGTTGGGAGGAGGGATGGTCTTCCTCACTGCCACACCATTCTCCAACACATCAGGAAGGGAGGCATCACTGTCACAGGCAGGTGGTGTTGTTCTCTGATGGCTGGGGACAGTTTGGCCCTTGCTGTTCTTAAGGCTGCCTTGTCACCTGTTTTGAATATAGAGTCTCGAGCCTTCAGCAGAGGGGTAGGTTGCAGCCTCCCTAAACATTTGCCATTCAGTGTGCTCAAGACAGTCTTGGAGAGTAGAGATGGCTACATCTGGCCACCTGCTTCAGAACCGGTTTTGATTTTCTGACAAGTGGTCTGTATGCTGGGATTACCATATGATAGATATGTGATCTAAGTATACGAGGTGGGGGCGGAGCTCTGCCCGGTATTGTTTATGTAAGCAAGTGTTCCTCTTGTAGCAAAGTTCACATGCTGGTGGACTTTAGGGAGAACTGACTTGAGATTCACATGGTTGAAATCTCCAGCAACAATAAACAGTCCATCAAGGTATGTGTTCTGTATTCCGCTATCAGCGCTGTACAGCTCACAGAGCGCATCTTTAGCATTAGCTGCGGGTGGGATGTAAACACTTATTATCGGTGTTGTGGTGAATTCCCTTTGTAAATAAAAAGGTCTACATCTGACAATCATAAACTCCGCTAGAGATGAGCAGTAACTACAGACTAGCACAGAGTTCTTGCACCATTCTGTGTTGATGTAAACACACAGTCCACCACCACGAGTCTTACTGCACAGAGCTGAGTTTCTGTTGGCTCGAAACGCGGCTAGTTCATCTAGCTGAATGGCAGCGTCAGGAATTCTGTCGCTCAACTACGTCTCCGTGAAGACAAAGATGCAGCAGACTAGATTCTCATCGTGTAGTTCTCTGAAGTTGAATGCAGTCCAGTTTATTATCCAAGGAGCAGGCGTTTAAGAGTAGGATTGATGGGAGAGTTGGCCGAGTCGGCTTTGCTGTTAGCCCGTTTTCCATGCTTCTGTAGCCTCATGCACCGCTTCCGGTGCCCCCTTTAATGGCAGCCGCTTTCAGCAAGGCCACGGTCTGGGAGCTTGGTAGCCGGAGCAAGCCGAAACCGCGTAGCCTCTCCCGTAGCTCATCATTAGTTGTGCTATTTGGTTGATTCCGGTGATGTAGTAGTGTCTGACGGTTGTATACATGGACATGAGTAGTTATATGTAGGTCTATGTGCCAAAAAAGTTAAAAAGCAGACACGAGTAATTACTCAAAAGCACCATTTTGTATCCGGAGCAGCCGCTGCGAGCTACAGCTGCGTCGCCATCTTGGATCACAATGTATTGAACATTGTGTTGTAGCTCTGGTGGAATAAATACAGTAAATTAAAAGCATTTGCATTTTGTGATGCAATATGCAGCAGCATTTGTCTGTCATATATTAGCAGTACATCACATTTGTGCGCTGCAGTGTAAGGAGCCAGCATTCTAGAGCAGAGCAAGCAAACACATCGGGATTCGGACGAGGAGGAACGAAAGGACGACGCCGAGGAGCCCAGCTTCGTCATGGGCAATAGGTGATGATGCTAAAGCAGTGGGATTCGGTGAGCACCAGGAAGCCAGTGATGATGTTACTCCGATTCAGACACCTTTCAAATGCAAGTATGAGCTTAGAAAAGCTGGACAGGTCTGCATTTTGACTGAGCTAGTTCTGCCTGGACCTGGAACATGCTAAATTCGGGTAATTATGGTCAATTTGATTAATTTGTTTGTGCATTGGCTTGTGTTAAGCGATTTAAAATAAAAGCGCATGTGGCGCTAGACAATGTGTTCGATTTTGAATGCTCCTTTTTCAAGAATTGTACATAACCCCCTTATTAATGCTCCTTTCAAGAATTGTACATCCGAAAGAAGCTGAAACACATCTGCCCTCAGTCACTATCAGTGGCTTAATTTTCTTAATCGTTTCTAAAGGAAACGAGAACACAATCTTTTGAGCAGTATATTTAATCACACAGAACCTCATTCCAATCACAATATATTTTATATAGACTCTCATCCCAGTTTGCAATATAACAATTGACAACAGTACAATATTTTATACTGGGCGGGGCCAAGGATACATGAAAGGGACATCATCCCATTTGCAATATATTGCATGGTCTCAAATAACACCCAGTCACTAATTAAGGGGTCATCCCATTTCAGGCATATTTAACACAATAGGAACATGCTGCTATTCGGATGGCAAGCCAATAGGCAAATGAGGGGCGGAAACCTTGGCTAGAATTGGTAATTTGGTAATCACCCAAGTTCCAATTTCCACTTTACTATATGGACTATATGCACTTAACTATATCCCACACAGCACATACAGTGACAATGGCAATATGCAGTGTAAGTTTTACATTAAAAAAATCACAAAATTTATAAACATTTGTTAAAAATATTAATTCTAACAATAAAGGAATGTTATGAATCATAAAATATTACGATTTACAGTAAATAGCTGTTGTGTCTACCCAATGTGTAGGATATGACGTGCTGTAAGCTTGGTACGGACGGAGCATGTGTGATACGAGAGTGATGTATGGTGTGTTCAGTAAAGAGAACGTTCAGATTACTTCAGTGTGCTGTTTCATTATTTAACAGTTAAAAACACTACAACAGTGTATTAACTCAATTCTATGGCGAGAATAGTGTATAAATACTTAATATATACATAAATATAGCAACCCTACTTTGCGGATTTTCGTTTATCGCGGGTGGTTCTGGAAATGTAACCCCCGCGATAAACGAGGGACCACTGTATATGAATGAAGCTTTGTCCAGAAACCATATACATAGACTTACTTATTGCAGGTAAACACATGATTATGATAATCATACAAAGGTAAGACTCACCTTAATAGTTGCTAAAGCAAAGATTATTCCAAGCAAGATCCTCACAGTCTTCTTCACATATGCTATTAAAACTGGTCCACATGTCTGAGGAAGACAATGTACCCTGTAAATATTAATGATTTAACTATGGCAAGGGAGTTGAGAAAATGCATAAGATTCTTGTGTCTCCTACCGTACTGTAAACAAAGTGCCATGTCCCAGAAGGTATTGACACTTCAGTATCAGCACTTCTTATCCACTGTGTAAATATAAAAAAGCATTACTATTGTGTACTACTGAGGGCCTACTCAACATGCTGAATTGAATGGAACAAGAACAGTGAATTATAAAGCCATTCATGAATGCAAAATAGTGGGTGATGGGAAGATGGTTTGTACAATTGTATTGTATTATTATTTATATTAATAATAGTAACAGTAGAAGTTGTAGTAGTAGTAGTAGTAGTACTGGTTCATTCTACATATACTATATATATGGAAATAATCATTTAGAGAAGAATAATTAAGAAATTATTTAACTTTTGATACCACTTGTAACCCTATCAGTGTGAAATGATACCTCAAGACTCCTTTGCACCGTAACACATTTAGCATTTTTGTCTGGATAATTAATAGGACAGAGGCATGAAGATGGTGTCTGGTCTCCCCAGTCAGTGTAATGTTTCAGACCACAGCACTCAGCCTGTTAATAACAAGAAAGGCTACCATCAGAGAAAACAAATGCACATCGTTACCCAGTTCACAAGTTAACCTGTTAAATTATACTGTTTAGGTTGAGAATTGGTGGGTTTACTCTTTTAAAAGCAATTAAGGTGTACATTTAATGCCACAGAAATCCACAGTTAATCATAATTGATTATTATAAAATGATAACTATTAAAATATTTTTTCATGCTTTGGGACAGAAAACCTCTGGCACCTATCAGTGGAGAACAATGTACAAGCATATGCCCTGGAAGAGAAATCAATCTGTTGCACTACCAGGAGAGGATGCCCTGATCACCGCTACTTGCTATGTTGTTGCTAGATGGTTGCTAAGGTATCCCATATGACTGCTACGGTTTTGCTAGGCAGTTGCTATGGTGTTGCTAGTTGGTTTCTATGTGGACAATACTTTTTTTAATACAATACATTGCCACGTGCCACGTGGTCCTGTGTCCCAACCTGGGTGCATGGAGGAACATGTCTGAATACTTTTGGGCATGTGCGCAGGTGTGTCTAAATACTTTTAGTCATGTGAGGGGCTGTGCGATGTTTTAATGTTCAAACTGACAAACCTTACTGTTTTTTGCAAATATTCACTGATTTTGAATTTGATGCCAGCAACACGTTCCAAAAAAGAAGGGACATGGGGATGTTTACTACTGTGTTACATCACCTTTCTTCTTAAGACACTCAGTAAGTGTTTGGGAACTGAGGACATTAATACTTGAGGTTTTGTAGGTGGAATTATTTCCCATTTTTGCTTAATGTACAACTTTTGTCACTCAGCAGTCCAGGGTCTCCGTTGCCGTATCATAATGTAATCACACATTTACAGTGGGATACAGGTCTGGACTGCAGGCAGGCGGGTCTAGTACTATGACGCCACGGTGTTGCACTTTTCCACTCTTAGTCAATCTATTTCTGATGAGCTCGGGCCCAGAGTAGACGGAAGTGTTTCTGGGTGTTATTGATATATGGTTCTGGCTTTGCATGGTAGAGTTTTAACTTACACTTGTAGAGCGACGAACTGTGTTCACTGACAATAGCTTTCTGAAATTTTCATGAGCCCATTCAGTAATATTTGTTTTTAATGTATTTAATCGGTTTTAAATGCAGTGCTGCCTGAAGGATCAAATGTCACGGGCATTCAATGTTGGTTTTTGACCTTGCTGCTTACTTAAAGAGATTTCTCCAGATTCTCTGAATATTTTGATGGTATTATGTACTGAAGATAATGAAATCCTGAAAGTCCTTGCAATGAATTGAAAAGGATTTGCAAATCATCATATTCTGTTTTTATTTATGTTTTACACAACTTCATTGTCATCTCACAGACACTGAGTGCGCTGTAATGACATCATCCATTTTAGTTACAAATTTAATTTTATCCGTTGAAATTTAAATCGGAACATTCTGCCAATGCATTTCAAATCCAATGAAATCAAATCCAATCCAATCGAAAGTACACAGTACACCACACAGTGTAATTATCTATGTATTGTTATTTGAAAATTATGCGTACGTTAAGCAATTTCAGTGTCTTTAATTGCGGAAACTATTTATAAAAATAAGCTTGAGAGATGTCAATGT
>JAUZST010014191.1:0-10713 GCA_034779995.1 Parotocinclus haroldoi
TTGAGTAAGAACTTGTTTTTTACAGTATTATTACTTCGCATGCTGAGTATCTATACATTGTGTTGTAGATCGTTTAGAAAAACTTGGTTGCAAATGTATTTTTCAATGAACAAAGTTGCTAAGCAACAGTAGTTCTTGTTTGTACGTTTGCTATACGTGTAAATCATACAATAAAAGTTTAATAAACATTTAATATGTTACATAAATTATAGCATGTCCCGCCTTGTGACATAGGGCATGTTCGTTTAATCGGACCAGCCGGTTATTAGGACCAAAACAATCGTGCCACGATGTGGTCCCACTAACTGTTTTCAAACAAATAATATGAAATTTTACAATATTAAGACGGGTATAATAAACTGCTCCCAACCTACCACCCTCTTACTTGCCATAGCTGCTGGTCTTCCTTGTGCCACCCTCCTTTCCTTGGTGTCTTTTTTTTGTTGTTGATCATGGTTTGTTGGTCCAGGGCCAGGGTCACCCTTGTATATCCTTGCACATACTTGCATTAGTGTTGTCACAATACCAAAATTATGTCTTTCATACAATTTAATACAATACCTGCCTAAAATATATCAGTACCTATACTAAAGTGATGGCAAAACTTGTTGATTCTACTGGACTATTTTTGTATCAATAGAAATAATTATTGACAAAAATGTACATGCCGTAATTACCATTACCAATACTGCTGAGTTTCCTGAGTTGAAATAAATATGAAGTGATTCTATTTATAAGCGTTATTGACGATCTACTTGTGATTGTGAACACCCGATTTTTAGCAGTTTGGAAGTAATGGTTTGGTAAACTTAATTTTACAAGTTTGAACATATATAAAGATGTTTGCCAAAGTGTGAATTAAATTGTTATTTTTTTAATAAGAACTATTAGAATGATGTGCACCTACCGCCCCCCTGTGGCACATTGATGTAACTTACAGAAATAAATGCATCCCTACTTTAAAACGCTGTCATTTTTAAAATACTGGTAATAATCAAACGAGGTGTCTCACGGTTTTAATGCGATACGTTTCTAGTACTGGTATACTGTGCAGCACTGGCTTGCAATGCAGCTAATTACAGCTTTTGTTTGTGAGCATTGAGCATGAGCATGAAATTAATTGTATTATGCATTTCCTGTATTTACATTATGGATTTTGTCTATCATACCGATGTACAACTAAACGTTAGCAAACACTGAGGTCTGATGCAGCATGCATTTTTATTACAATTCCTGAGAAGAAATTGGAAGTTTATTTGATGAATCTGGTTATTCAAATGAACCACTGCCTTGGCTTACATAGATAAGTTATTGCCCCTAATGGATGGATATATAGCCCAGTGGAAAGTTACCCAACTCCTCTTCTTTTATAAACCATGCAATGATTCAAGTGTTTATGCCCGGTTGCATATTTTTAAATCCACATGGTGTTCATGCAAATATTAGGCTAGTTTATGCAACTTTTTCAGCTTTATAAATAGTTGGGCTTGATTCCCACTGTTCTTTAAATTTTTTTGAAAGACCTCATTTTGCAGCAGGTTTAAAGCTGTTCTTTTTAATTCTGTTTCATGTCTTTTGACTTATCTGAAAAGTTGATGGATTTGTCATTAATTTCGCAGTCGTAATAGGTGAGGTAAAGTTAGTACAGTTACAATTACTTGTCATTCAAGTTTATGACAAGTATATAAGAGATTTTAATTGGATGTATGACTTCTTCTTCTCACATTTCTTACAAATTGAGCAAATGTCACAACATCATCATCTGCAGCCTGTGTGCTAATGAAACAGGTTCAAGTTGATATATTTAGAACTTGTTGCCATAGAGAAGAGAGATTAACTGGTTTATGCTGTAGTGCATTGTCAGTAATTTAAAGTAATATATTCCTTTGTGTTCCATTCCTTTACAGTGCTGTGACCTCGGCTACCATGCTAGTCTGGCACGTACGCTTAGAACCTATCTCTCAGCAGAGTACAACCTCGAGACATCTCGCCATGAAGGACTGGACCTGATTGAGAGCGCTGTGGATAACCTGGACTCCCGCAGCGACAAGCTCAAGCTTATGGACATGTACAGCCAGGTGTTCTGCCCTCCCATGCGCTTCGAATATTTGCCTCACATGGGAGATGAGGTGAGAATATTTGGCATAACATACTTGTGTGTCTTTTCTAACTTTCTTTCTTTTCTACTAAGCAGACTTCAGTTCTGTACAAGCACTATTATCAGCCTGATTTATTATGAGTGACATAGATCATATAGACCTTCTTTCATATATATGTATGCAACGTTTAACGACTGCATTATGTTCTGTGAAACAGGTTGTTACCATGGTCACGTAGTCTATTTACGCATCAGAGACGCCGCCCGTAAAAACAAGTAGAGCGCTTCCATCTAGACAAAGTCAAGTCAAGTCAAATTTATTTATATAGCGTTTTAAACAATGGTGCATTGTCTCAAAACAGCTTTACAATGTTATACAGTTTAATCCGGTTAGTGGGACCACATCGGGACGTGTTAGTTTTGGTCCTAATAACCGGCTGGTCCGATTAAACAAACATGCACTATGTTACAAGACGGGACGTTCTATATAACATATTAAATGTTTATTAAACCTTTATTGTATGATTTACACGTATAGCAAACGTACAAAAAAGAACTACTGTTTCTTACCAACTTTATTCACTGAAAAATAAATTTGCAACCAAGTTTTTCGAAACAATCTACAACACAGTGTACTCAGCATGCAAAGCATAATACTGTAAAAAACAAGTTCTTACTTAATTCCAGTCAACGTTTCAAGAACTTATCCAGTGTGATCTGACCGGTTCTCTTGACGGACTGCACTTAAACAAAATTAAGAAAGTGGTGGGTGTGTTCACCTCCCGCTGGTTTTGCTCTTGTCAACACAACTGTTCAGATTTCCTGACATTTAATAAAAGCATTTATTCTCCAGGTATCCCAAAAATCCTCCCATATCTCACTGACCCAATTTGCATCCGCTCTAAGTTGCGACTTGTGGCTTCTTTTTCTTATTCGCTTCCCAGGTTCTTTGGTCCGATTAAGCAGAATTTTGGTCCAAATAAGCAATAACATTACATGTATATAATAGTATTTGTTTTGGTACTTTAGGATTTGGTTCAAATAAGCGGTTGGTCCCATAACCGGTGGTCCAATTAACCGGATTCGACTGTATTATATGAAAAACTCAATCCCAAATTGAGCAAGTTAAAATAAAAATAATACATTTTAATTAAATAATGAACTTGATTTAAGATAATGAGTCCTCAGCAGTAAGTTATTGGATACTCTAATGATAGAGCGAGTTATTGCACTCTGGTATGGCCCGAACAAGGTGGGACTGGTTTCTGTTAATAAAGACCAGTAGAGTAATGCTGAGGTGGAGAACCATTTAAATATGTGGTGCTGGAACTGGTACTAGAACATCAGCTTAAAGAGAAAATGTAGTTACTTATGGGTGAGGAGCACATAGTCTATTAATAATCACTGATGACAATCAGTGGTTCTTCAGTTACGAGCACACTAACTGTGTAGCCAAAATATAAATGCACACTGTAAAATACATACATAAATAAACATGCCTTGCTGGCTGCACTCAACCAAGAGGAAATGGGTCTACCTAGAAACACTTCTTTCAATAACTGGCAATGCAATTTCACTCTAAAGCATTTTAAATCTTTAAGTAGGAAATTCTAGTGCTGCACTGGTAAATTAACATTCATGAAAATAGATTCCATTAAAATGATAGTATGAAAACATTTATGGCATTAAAATACACATTCTGCAACATCCAAAGTTAAAAGACATTTTTATTTCTTATTAGAACAGACCTTAAGGCGATCAGAAGGGCGATAGATTTCATTTTGAAATATCCCCTTATTTTTTGAGCAGCATATATGGATCTGCATACTTGGAGCACTGTCATGAAACTAGTATCAAGGGATTTGTGTACGAAAGCTGATGTTTTTTTATTCATTTAGGTGACGGGAACAAATGGTTTTCTGTTATCTGTTACTGTTTATTGGCCAGCAGAGAGTCGGATTATGAGTTTGGAGCTGAGTTAATATTAGAAAGCCAGGGGAAGAGAAAACACAGTTATTGGATCCACATGACTTTAGAGCACGGATGAAAGTACACAGAATTCTATCAACCATATCAGGAGTTTAAACTGTAAAACAACTGACAAAAAAAATATTGACTGCCACAGTGTAGATAAAAGCCCTAACATTTGCAAAGATGTTCAGGAATGTCTTTGCCTTATTTGGTTCTTTAAATGATCAGTTTTGCTTAGAATAAAACTCTTGGGGTGTGTATGTTGGAGCAGCATTTAGCTCTGTCACCTCATATGTAGAAATATCCTTGGTTTGATTATTGGCCCAGATGCTCATCCCACATTTCAAAGACGTGTATTAGGTCTACGGGTGTTTTTAAAAATGTCCCAATGTGAGTGATTGACTGTGTGTATTCATATGTCCTGCGAGAAATTGCCGCCCTGTCTAGGGTTGGTGACTGTGATTTTGTGACTCTGCTTAGACCCTTTGACCAGGAATAGGATTGAGCAAGTATGAAAACAAATGAATGAAGCTTCTTAAGCAGGGAAACAAACGCAATCAGCAATTGTATTTTACTTTAAAAATCAATGAACTGTCTTTGAGATAATATGATTACGACTCCTATTGCTTAATCAGTTTTCTTTTTGTTATTTTTTTTGTTATTATTTTGTTGTTTCTAGTATCTATATAGAAACAGAGTCTGGATCACACACCAGACTCGTATCTGGAATAGGGAAAGCTATAAGATATATGAAGAAAGTCGTTCACTTTTTTTAGCTTCAGTTCATACGTATTAATTAATCTGATTTAAAATAGTCCTCTTATTGCCACATTCCGTATTGCTTACATATTACAAAGTCAGAATCACTATCCATTCTGTTTTGAAAAAACATGTCAGCTGCGTCTGATGGAGGTCAGGATCTGTGCAAGCTATCCAAGTTCTTTACAAAATTTGGCAAGCCAGTTTCAGTTGCTTAGGCATAGTTTTTGGATGGTATGGAAGAAGGTTAACAAACCTAGGAAAATATATTGATAAATATATCTCTCAGATGTACAGCGCAACACATTTACTGTTGTTTGTCTGTGAACATTCCATACCTATATGCATGCATGTCTACATAACTTTTATGCATATAAAGGAGATATAAAGTTATGTAGACATGCATTCATATAGGCATGGAATGTTCACAGACAAACAACAGTAAATGTGTTGCACTGTACAGGATCTGTCCATTTTATCAGTGCCACCATATAGAAGCACCTTCTAGTTCTACAATGACTGCAATCCATCTGTTTCTATATATATACTTTTAGGCCCCTGCATGGTCAAGACACTACAGGATCCACCACCCAAATAGTGCCTGATCTGTGCTGGTCCTGTGGGGGTCCTGACCGTTAAATAAAAGAGCAAAGGGGACTAAAAAATGATGTAGAGAAACAGACTATTTTCTATAATTCTAAAACTACTGGGAGCTTCTGTATGGTAAGTGGAACTGACCAAATTGAAAATAAGTGTAAAAACAGGGAGATTTACTTAATAAAGGATTTGGTAAATGTAGCACACATGCCTAAATTAGGACAGTGTTGATCTGGCTAGTTCAAGAGACAGGAATTTCATTCCTCCTACATAGAGGGTAGGGCCAGTTATTCTCTCTAGGATGTCTGGTGACAGGTGTCTTAGACTTTCAGAGAATGTAAGAATGACTGCCGTGCCATGCAACGATCCACCTTTTCTTACAGATTCACTAGTGTATATAAATGGCATGCCTGTAAACTGAAGCTGGATGCCTAAAGCTGACACATTTTGGGTATGTTCATGTGTTTCAGGTGTGCCAGGTGAGTGCGCAGCAGCCGGTTCAGACAGAGCTCCTGATGCGCTACCATCAGTTGCAGTCGCGCCTCGCCACGCTGAAGATCGAGAATGAGGAGGTGAGGGTCATTTTGAAAGCCATACCAACAAAAGTCCAGACACCTTTTTTTGTTTGTTTGAAAGCCTATACAATAAATATGCACTGATGTGCATTGTTTACATTTCGGAAATAAATAAGCAATGCTTATTTTACAGTGAGCGTAAAATAAAGAATTGCGAGCTCAGCATCGTGAATCCAATCGTGAGCAGAGAATGTCGTTACACCACTAGTACCCCTAAAACTTTTCCAATGGAAAGGTTCTACACTTCCTCCACATCTGGTGCTAACATGCAAAATAACATGTGTTAGTTGTATGATATATTTATAATTGTGAACTGCCCTATACCGCGATATTTTCTGTGACTGTTACACTGTGAAAATCTCGAAAATACCGTTACAACCCTACAATATGATCCAAATATATCCCAGCTATTTGATTTTCTATTAAGGAAATTTCTTATATTGTTGTAAGGTCAAAGAAAACCGAATGTATATGTTGCTTTTGATGCTGCCTTATTTAGCTTTTCATTTGTATGGGTGACATGGTGGTGCAAGTGGTGAGGCGCTGCACAAATCCCTGGATCAATCATCTTGTCCTCATACTCTGCCAAGGTTGAGTTTGCATGTCTTCCCCATGTGTGCGTGGATTTTTTTTTTCTTTGTACTCCAGTTTTCTCCCACATTCCGAAAACATGTTCGGTCAATTGGTTGCTCTTAATGAGCCCAGTCTGGGTGTGTTTGACTGGTATCTTATTAATCTTGCTCCTGTTACAACTAGAATTAATACTGATGCGATGTTAAATAAATTCCCAAACCCATTTCAGCTGCTCAGACTGTCCGCTATCATTTTAAAGCTCCCCTGTAAAGCTGATCTACTTACAGCTTATCTAATTAAACTGTTCTTAGTATGTACTCTTAGTATGTACTTCAGGAGGGAATTTGCTCTTCAGACAGCCTATACCATTACCGTGAAAGTGTTTCATCTGTTACTGCTTCTAATGCACTCAGTGTTGGACATGTCTGCGTGGCAACCACTCTAATTTTATTATTAAGATTCAGTTAACCTTCTCCTAGGATCAAGCAGTGTATGGGTTTCTCCTTATGTTATTGTTCTTCTTGTTTTCTCCTTGGAGTGAAAGAGCTGCTTCTGTTTTGTATCTGCTTTTGAAGGTGCTTCTTAGTGGATGGGTAGAGGATGGTGTTATGATGTGATATATTTTTTTTTTTTTTTGCTAGTTTTACACAGCTGCTAATCAACTACAAAAAAAAACCCTGCCCTGTGTGTATTGATGGCTCCTTCCAGCCCTTATCATGCCATGTCCCATAATCAGGCCATAATGGATGAATTGTGTCATGGAGGTAATATGGCACATTAATCTACAAGCTGCACAATGAAGTCCTGGGGCAGTTCTACATATCGTCTGTGATGCAGACAGACGGTGCTCATTTTCACCTGTTTAAATGATTGATGCTTGACCTGAGGGTCAATTGGAATTACATCCTCAAGAGCTAGGAATAGAGATGGGCTTAGGGTCATGGGGAGTTGGAGCTGTCTTATTATATTCCAAAGCTGGATGGACAGCTCCTTTTTGGAAAGAGAAATTAAAAGAAGATCGAATTATGGATGCACTTGGAAAAAGAGAAACCCAAGCATCTCAACATGGTATTTTCGAAATTGTGAAATTATGTATAATAGTAATATTTATAATTAAGTTATGCATTTGATTTTATTTAATTAAACAAGATCATCAGAAAAGTAAACAAAAAGTCAAAGAAAGTTGGTAAGCAAATTAGATTGCTTGAGTACCAAGGGACATTTTCATGAGGGTGAACAGAAGCATATCAAACTAAACAAGAGTGTCACACATTAACTGTTCAGTAGGGTGTATGGTCACCCAAGACTGCCAGAACAACACACTGACAGCGATTGGACGTGAACAGGATCAGACTGTCCAGCAGATATTGTGGAATCCTCATCTTATTAATTTAGAAATATTTCCTAATTTTTGTGAGCGGTGTTTACCTTTTATCTATTTGAACTTTCTGTACAACAGAAACAGGGATAGTGTGCAGGATTTCTGTAAAGGAGCATAACCCAACTAATTGAAGGCTATTTTTAACCAGGTGCGTAAGACTCTGGATGCCACCATGCAGACGCTGCAGGACATGCTGACTGTAGAGGATTTTGACGTGTCTGATGCCTTCCAGCACAGCCGGTCCACTGAATCCATTAAATCAGTGGCTTCTGAGGGCTACATGAGCAAACTGAACATTGCCAAGAGACGTTCCAACCAACAGGAGACTGAGCTGTTCTACTTCACAGTGAGTTAAACAAACAAAGCATGTCAAACTCACAATTTATGCTCAGCAAGAATGCTTTAGAAGTACTAGTTTGTGGGCTGGGTGATATTTATAATGCAAATTGTATTGGTCTTGAAAGTCAAATGGAACCTCTGTTAACGACCACAATCCGTTCCTATTTGACTCATTCCTATTGAACGGGAGTTCAGAATCACAAAGTCCATACCTTTAAAACGTTTTATATATCAATCCATTTATTACACCAGGAGCAGATAATCCATAAATCAGCAGCAATAGTGGATATCGAGTATTATTTTAGACATTCAAACCTTCCGGCTGTATAAACAAACTCAAAATAGCATTCATAACAACAGGAGACGGTCAAAGTACCTTAGAGTCACCTTTAAACCTTTCAGCGCCCTACGTGGTAAGTGATCATAAATACTGCAAAACAGAAATGGCTCCTACAGTAACTGTGTCTCAAGCGCGAATGATGCTTGATCTGAGATGCTGGTCACTATCCGAAATTGTGTTCGCTATCCGGGGCAAATTTTGAGTAAAATTTTTGGTCATTATCCGAATTGTTCGCTATCGAAGGCGTTCGCTAACTGAGTTCCCACTGTATTGTCTTTTTCGTAGTATACTGTGTGGTTTATCCATTCTGTCATCTAATCGCAACACAGTCTCTCAAATCCTTATACTGAAATTGAAAGTATCTATCACATATTACATCGTAAAATCCTTGCAAAAAGGCACCATGAGATACCGATGAAACGGAAATGAAACTCATTTTGGACTCAGTAGATGCCGTGCCAGAAACACAACAGCATTTGCTCCTCATCTCCCCCTGTCAACAAACCTGTCAGTTGTCTGTGTCAGATTTGGTTAATATCATTAGTGTCCTGATGTCTATATCTGTGTCTGCAGAAATTTAAGGAGTACCTGAATGGCAGCAACCTCATTATTAAACTGCAGGCCAAGCACGACCTTCTGAAGCAGACGCTTGGGGAAGGTGAGTGCTTGCGTAACAAGGCCTGTGTTGCACTAAGTGAGAATTGTCACCACCAACATTAAAATAACATTATAATAGGAAATAAAAATCTGGTCTTTAACTCTGGTCGTTGTGGTTATAAAAAGCTGGTCACCTCAACAGCCAATCAGTGCAAACAAGCAGAGCCAGGAGAGCAAATGTCCATCGTATACGAGTGTGGTTATGTAACTCAAAAGGGTGATTTGTGTGCTCAAATGCTTGTTAGCTCACGTTTGGACCTCAGACCTTGGACCTGTTCAAACTCAGTTGATGTGTTTAAAGAATTGTTTTGTGCATATTATTTTATATATATTTATGTGCGTGTGCGTGTGAACTTTCCACTACTTATTTGTACTTGCTGTGAATGGTGTTTGTAACTGAATGTGCCTGTCCTATTGTAAATAGTGTACATTTTTTGTCCCCCACTACCTGTATATTATTTGTAACCCAATAACTATATAAACTTGTTCACATTATCACGTTTAAGTCTGTGTTTCATCTGGCTGATTTTCTGTTTGGAATACTGTCTATCAATGTATTCCATCAAACAAAAGTATCCAGCCCAACATACCATCCTCTTTTTGAATTTCCATAAATAACAAATACAGTGGTGTTACGGATGCTGTGTAGATAGTGCCGTTCCACTTGTGTTTTTAGTGTATCTCATTTGCATCGTTTTCTTGTAAATTTGGCCTTTATTTTAAAATTACAGCAGCATTAAAAACGTGGACATTATCCGTTTTGGTCAATGTCCCGTTTTACAGAATCTATATAAAGCGCATAGCTGTATTTTGCGGGGAGATTTGTGTGTGTTGTTGTGCTGCATAACTTGAGTGGGATTTGATCGTGGAACCTCAGGTTGGAGACGTGTGCACTTTACGGAACACTGAGCTGCTATAATGACAGCCTTAGTGAACACACCTGTAGACTGAGGCAAGAAAAACTGAGATCTCAATGTTCTCAGTGTTAGTTTATGGCTCCTTCAGATGGCAGCATGCAAACCAGTTTACCCCTAGTGGTTGTGGGGGCTTACAGTGGAGTAGCAGATCTCGTTCAGCTTAAGATGACTTTATTAGCACCTTTGTTATAAGCACCTTGTGCCCAAGCAATCAGCAGCAGCATTTGGGCAGCTGCCTGTGCACTGGGTCTTCATTTAATGGGAACATAGTGGGGCAGAGCCCAGCTGAGGCCAGTTATGCACATGGATGTTTCTGGACAAATGTAGCCTCTACTACCCAGCTGTCCCTGCACTCAATTACACTGGAGCTCATCAACTGAGCCAGACTAGATAGGGAGGGCCAGCTGCCTGGATTCAGTTTTGGCGTGCTTGTGTTTGTTTGTGTGTGTGTGTGTGTGTGTGTGTGTGTGTGTGTGTGTGTGTGTGTGTGTGTGTGTGTGTGTGTG
>JAUZST010014192.1:0-10713 GCA_034779995.1 Parotocinclus haroldoi
AGACAGACACAGAGAGAGACAGACACAGAGAGAGACAGACACAGAGAGAGACAGACACAGAGAGAGACAGACACAGAGAGAGACAGACACAGAAAGGGAGAGAGAGAGGGAGAGAGACAGGGAGAGAGAGAGAGACATACAGAGAAAGAGAGAGAGAGAGGGAGAGACACAGACAGAGACTCTACCATCTACACAGCGTCCCTAACACCAGCTCATCTTTCATTTATATTAAAGCCGTAACACATAATGAACCAGGAATTCAGCGAGTGAACGTAAACGTTTATAAATGCGTAAGTTAGAGAGACTATACAGGTAACTACAAGGAGTACTACTTACAATAGGACAGGTACATACACCACTGACATCTTAATGCAAATAAGAAAAGGAAAAACCGCCACACAAACGCGAGGATCTTACACAAAAAGTCTCTAAACACTTCAACCGAGTTAGAACTGCCTCTAGTGCAAACGGGAGCCAACGAGCAAGCGAGCACCGAGACTTTCATTATAGTTTATTATAATTTTCAGGACCTCGGTCGCTTGTAGGCTAGATTTACAGTGCATTATGGGTAGGAATTTAGTGCACTAATTAGAGAACACCGCTGTCCAGGGGTGAGTCCAAACTCAGAAGTCAGCGTCCGTTACTGCTCTAAAGCTCGTGCTGAAGCAAAATCCCTGCAGCCACGTTCCAAAATCTATCACAAACGCGCGCGGGTGCGTGCACTTCAGATGGAAAACGTAGTAACGGTGTTACGTACCAGCGCGTGCTGTCCCACCGTCAGTACGGAGGTGTAAGCCTCCAGATAAACGCGGCTACATTTCCGAATGATCTCCAAACCCTTCACTGTGATATCTGTAACATCTCCCAGCCCGAGACCGATCAGATACAGCATCGTGCGCTGCAGGACTACAAAAATGACAGCTCACACCCCAAACTAACGAACTACAAAAAGCTAAAGAAGCATCTAGAGTCTGCTTATTACACTAAATAATAACAGAATAAGAAAAGCAAGGTTCGAAAGGTTCACCCTTAGTTCATATCTGTAACTCAGAGTAAAATCATTTCACCCCCTGCTACCCACGTGGTCCTCCACTGGAGCAACTGACACCAGGCATGTCGTAGCGCAGCCCGCGTTTTACGACAATGCTGCGCTGCTGGTTGATGTAGTTTTTTTTTTTTAATTCTTTGCAATTCTTTTATTATCCCCGTTTTTATTTAATTGAAATTATCACGTAAGCAAACACGCTACTCGAGCAATGCACAAACTGAAATGTAAAACGTTTTAAATTGTATGTTTAAAATATGTTTATTTTTAATACTATTTTGAAAGTTATTTCATATTTATAATTATTTTCTATTTCCTATAATTGTAACGTTAGTCAAACACCGTGTTTGTGCATTTTGGGTTATTGTATATATGTATATATACTGACAGACTTAAGCAAATGAATAAATTAGCTGAGGATAGTAAAGAATATAATTATAGAGAATATGAATTGAGCACTAATTTTTATATTTATATTGCATACATTATATTTTTATTCAATTTATATTTGATGTGTATTTTTTCAATTGTTCAATTACTTTAATTTGACACTAACATCTGAAATAAATCAATTGATAACAAATCCTAAAGATTTGCATGTTAAATATTCAGACATATAAACAAAAAAACCTAATAATATTTTTTAAAAAACCTAAATAAAAATAAAGATAGAAAAAAAATGTTCTTTTGTTATAATATTATAACATAATATTGTTATTATTAATAATATAATACAAAATAAACAATAAATATAATAAACATAATAATACTAATAATAATAAAACATAATTACAGTCAAAAGTCAGTATTTGGTACTGCTTTCCTAAATAAGTGATTTCTTGTCTGCTACCCCTCCAAAAAGACCATTCCTGATCCACCTTTAAAACTTTAAAAGGATCAACTTGGCATCCCGATGAAGCTGCCAGATGCTGCTATTGCTCAGTGTTAGAGGAGAACATACTAAACACCTACCACTGTACACTGGAGCTGTTTTTTTCTGATTTTGTCTTTACTTTTAATTACTAAATACAGATTTTCCTTATTTTCTGACTCGTGTGATAAATATGTGATCATTATACCGTTGTTTAAACAACAAATGTAATGGTGCCATAACGATTTTCCACCGTACTGTATAATATTACATTATGATAATACAGCACATGCTACCTATAGTATGATGTCATAACCCTCTTTCTATTCTGCCCTACAGCTCTTACGGTTTCAGCACTGAAACCGTGACTCATCAGACGACAAAGTAAGCAGAACAGCGACAGAAAGAATCTTTGACGTCTTTCAGAGCAGAACAGAATAAGATAATGATTCTCCTGCTACCTGAGACGAAGCGGCTGGGTTTCGGCCTGTGCTGCTCCTGCTGGTGGTGCAGAGGGGCTGGGGCTGGGGTTGGGGCTGGAGGTGGGGTTGGGGTTGGGGCTGGGCTTGGGGCTGGAGGTGGGGTTGGGGCTGGGGCTGGTGTTGGGGTTGGGGTTGGGGCTGGGGTTAGGGCTGGAGGTGGGGTTGGGGCTGGAGGTGGGGCTGGGGTTGGGGCAGGGGTTAGGGTTGGGGCTGGGGCAGGGGTTAGGGCTGGGGCTGGGCTTGGGGTTGGAGGTGTGGGTGCTCGATCTCGTGCTGTGGATGCACAGACTGGAACGAGCGTCTGCATCTGATAGCACGGTGCAGCGGGATTTGAAGCCCACGCACAAGCAGGCCTGAGGTGACAAAGTGCCGAGCGAGACGACGGGGCGGCGTGAATACCGATAAATAATCCTGACTGATAATCCTGATTAATCAGAGCCTCAGCTCGACCTTTTTATCCACTGATAAATGAAAGTGCTGACCTTCAGTTTGATCCAGCCGATACCTGCAGCACAAGCGTACAGCCTGGAGCCAAAGGTCTGTAATCTAAACACAGCAGCACTCAGCCTAAAGGCGCCATCTGTCCTTCATTCACGCCCCTACAGAGAGGGCAGGGGGCGACGCCGAAAATCATTACATCCAACCTAGTGTGTGAATGTCTAACTAAGAAATATATTTACATTCATGTCATTTAAATTATTCAGTCCAAGCTAGTGCGATTTAACGACCTTGCTCAGGATCCCAACTGTGGCAGAGGTAGGATTTGAACCCTGGACCTTCTGGACCTTCTTGTCCATAGACCATAGTCCATAGTTCATCGAGTTACTCTCTAATGATAATAATATAAAGAAGAAGAAGAAGAAGAAGAAGAAAAATGGGCTGTGGCAATGGCCTTGCCCTCCACCTCAGTGACCCAAGTTTTAGTCATTCAATCATGATTACTTGCCCTGCAGTGGGCCGGCATTCCATCCATGGCTAATGAGTTCACCAAGATAGGCTCCAGACTAAAATGTGACACGTCTAGAAATTGCAAAGCCCTGCCAGGGACCTCTGTGCCCTGTCTGGTACTTCAGGGCTTCTATAGCACTGGGTTATGTGAGGACATGGGACATTGTGTACCCACTTTGGATGGGCTGCGGCCACGTGTGGGGCCAGTGAGTTCCTAAGAGCATCAGATGGCAGGTGTTGATGCACCCAGGACTGACGTGCTCATATGTATGGCTGCAGGTCAAAAAGATGCCCTGGAGTGCCCAGTCCAGTCCCCGTGAGCGTCAGGTCTCTCTCTCTATGCCTCAACATGCTGATTTTCATGACCGTCGGTCGAAAACTGCCTGACATACAATAATAAGTATACTGTTTATGAACAATCCTGGAGGACGCCCAGATCTTTTCCTCTTCTCTCCGGGTGCTGTGAAACGTAATGTTTAGGTCTCCAAAAGCTTTCTCGCAATTCTCGATATTCTGTATCGGTATCGACCCGATATGTGGCAGAATCCCTGGATTGGAGATCGCATGGTAGGGAAAAAAAAAACAGCTCAATCCGATATCTTTACTACGTTTTGGACGACACGGCGAAAACAGATGTGTGTCACGTGAGCAACAGCTGGAACTCGAGTTAAAACCGTGGCCATCATGTCAGCTGTATGGAGTTATTTTAAGCTCAATATCGGTCTAATTTCGGTATCGGCAGATAAGTTTGCAGTATCGGTATCGGGCATATAAAAAACGGTATCGAGCCGGACCTAGTTATTATATTAGATAAGCAAAGAGTGTCAGGATATACCTCGACCAGCTCACATCCCGGTTTTGCCGGATCCGCAGTTTGGCAGAGGTGGGATTCGAACCTTTGGCCTTTCCACAGTACGCACCGAGATTGGTCTGGCTAATCTGCTTTCCAAAAAAAAAAAAAAAACGCAGGCTGGGTTCAATTTGTAAACAAAAAAAAAACTGCCTTTACAAACTGTGGACCATCTTGAGAGGTGCCCAAACTGTTTCACACGCCCGGTTCCTAGGATTCGGCTTAAAATATGCCTTAACGTGCAGAAGCGTGACATATTTAAGCTCTAGTAATAAAGATCTCACAAATGCGGTAGTCCAAATGTGTGTGTGTGTGTTTTCGTGTGTGCACGCCCTCTCCCGTGGTGCTTCCTCGGCGTTTGTCGGGTTCTGAATGGGCTCCGTCAGTGCGCATTATGCCTGGCAGAATGGACTCAGTGAGGCCTGGCACAGAGCTTTTTCAGGGTGGGACTCCGGATCCAGTGATGCCCTTATCCCCAGCGTTCGGACTGTTTGCCGCCTCCAGGGCCGTCTCCACGGCGATGCTGCCAGGCCGGCGTCTGAAAACAATTTGGCACTTAATGAGAATTTACTTTGCGTAAATGGTGGGAAAGTGGGAGGCGCGGGACGCGGGGGCCCGTGAGAGGGAGGAATGAGGTGCGTGTTTGTGATGCGCTGCCAAGCCATCGCACCCGTCGCTGGTGTGAGTGTTTATGGAGGAATGCGACCCGAGTTTCCCTTCTTCCTGATAGCCGAGACACCCAAACCAGCAACATACACGTGGGGGGGAAAAAACCGCTTTGACGGACGTTTACAGCGTCTCACTTCCATCCAGAAAGATTTGCTCAAGGGTCCAACAGCGGCTGAGCCGGGATTAAAACTCACCACCTTCTGATGGGGATCTTTTTTAAACAACTCTGTTAAGAAAACATAATAAGCATTAATAAAGGATCAGCGTGCCTCCCGCCAGTGCCGTTCCGTTACCCTTTTCTCTGTTTTTGTTATGTAATGGCTCGAGCATGTGAGGGTCATTCAGCTCCCCCTTTGCCTTGGTTTTGTTTGCACCCACTGAGCCTAGGGCAAATTGTCCCAGCACCCCATGCCAATCCGCTTCGCCACTAAAGCATTAGAGAAGAGGGACATAACAAACAGAGTCTACCTAAATTACATTTACACTGACAGCATCCAGCAGACGCCCTTATCCGGAATGGTTTCTTCTCCATTCTTACTAGATACGACCCAAGCTCAGGGTTAAGGGCCTTGCCTAGGGTCGCCTGGGCTGCTGAGACTTAATCCCAAAACTATACTGGTCAAAAGTCCAGTACCTTAAGCTGAACCCACGTTCCTTGTGTCGTTACTAACGAACAGAGCCTAATTTAGGACGAGGTTTCAGGTCACATCATCTCAGTTTGGTTTATTTCCGGACCCTTCTTGCCAAGTGGTCCACATACCCAGGCCTATCGTCCCGATGGGCACCATAGGCTCGCACATGCCCATACGCAAATGCCTTCGTTATATCCGTAACTGCTGAAAGCTTATGCAACTGGAACTTACCCAACTCCTGGACTCATGCAGGCTGTGCTCTTGGTATAACCTTTGCAGGATGCCAACTCTAGCGAGAGAAGTGACAGCTGGACTCACTGTACATTAACGAGAAGTGTTAAGTGCCTGTGTAGCTATCTCCAGCTATGTGAATGCTCAGATGTGGAGTGTATATGTTCGAGTGCATATACCAGAGATGGACTGATGGTTCTCGCCTTGTGTCCTGTGCTGCCGGATAGCCCCCTGGGCTCCGGTCAACTCTGACTGGATTAAATAGCTAAGGCTGACTGAATGACTCGATCAACACACGAACAATACGTTCAGTATTCTGCGCATTATTTCTATTTCGACATTTTTGCATTGAATGCGCTTTTAAGAACATTTCAGATGAAATAAAGCAGAGCACAATGTTTAACACAGGGCAAAACATTCCAGCTAATGGAGGGAAATAAGCCTGATGCTTCAATCCTCTCTAAATAAAGGGAAAGCAGGAAGGCTGGCTTTGTTTCCTTGTCCTGCAGTCTGGGCACGGACTGAATGTTTTCCCTCTGCAGTGGCCGATTTCTCCCACGGCTCTCGGTGGGAAGTCGCTGCTCCCCTGGCTCGAGCTTCTGCATGGAGGCGGAAGTGTTAAGGGAATAGTAAAGAATGCCTTTTTTGGGGTCCGAGATGTTTACCCTGCTTCCAGCCGCCCACCCTTCCCCTGAGGTCTGACATAGCACAGGACCAGGCTTTAAATAGCTTCAGATGGCAATAATCGGAAAATTGGGGAAAAATCAGGGAGAGCTTCTTGTCGAGGGTCATCACGTTGGTCCACTGAATTAATAATCCAGTGACATCAACTTATTTTGGCCGACGAGGTTGCAATATCGTTTTGAACACGCGGTTATGCATTTAAAACAGACAGACTTCTGCCAAAGCGACTTACTGTATCTTTAATTTGCATTCAGACTGGTCGGGGTGAAAAAAAGGTCAAATAAAGGAGTTCAGAGCTTTGGTACAGAGGTATTACATACTAGCCTGCTTTCGGGACAGGTGGGGGTTCATGCAGGCACAAGGGGGGAAAGGGTGTCATTCGGTAACGCCATAACAGCTCCCCCTGCCCAGCTCTGTTTAGGAGAGGTGTCCTAATCAGTGTACAACTCCAAACCAAAACCCAGTTGGGACAGTATGGAAAAAGGCAGTGTTTTCTACATTTACATGTTTTGTCTGGTCGACCTTATTTTGCCTGTTAATAACCATCCGTGCCTGCATTTCTGGCATTTCAAAAAGTCGGAAAGGGGCAAAACATTAAGGTAACAAATTTCCAAAAGGTGACTGAAATCAATAAACAGAATCTAGGAAAAGCAGACGGGCAGAGGATCTCCAGTTTGTCAACAAATATGCGAGAAAAATGATTGAAATGTTTGAAAACAACGTTCCTCAAAGAAAAACTGGAATAGATCTGCATCGTTCTCCCTCCACAGTGCACCATGCGATTAAATGATTCAAAGAACCGGATGAAGATTTCGAGTCAGACGAGAACCTTCACTTGATTATTTTACCAAACCTTCGGTGATATCAAGCCCCACGATACGGCGTGACGTTCACAAAAAGCGGCGTCGACGTCTCTGTGCTCGGAGAAGCTTTTGGATGGGAGCGTGCTGGAAAGGACTGCAATTAAAGTCTGAAACAGGACTAAAATCAGGGAGATGTTCAAGTCTTACTTGGATTATAAAGTAGTGAACAGAGCTGCATCATGTCCTAATCTGTCCTATCATGAGGTTACGGGGCAGCACTCACACAAGAGGCAATCGTTAAACTTTAACAGCAGGCAGCGTGCAGTCTAATTCCATTTACAAGATGCATTTCCCAAGAAGCAGCACTCTCCAGTCAAATGGCCTTTCCTCCAAAGTCAGCAACATCCTTCCACACATCCTCCGTTCAACGTGAAGGAGGGGCGGCCAACGTGAACAAAAGGACCTGATGACTGATACGATGGATCTGCAACAGTGACAGTTTCCACATCACGCGCAAAACCCATACGAGAGACGGCTCGGAACGGAATCCAGCCTCAATCGGATATCAATGGGTCAAAAAAAAAAGATCCGGTTCTGTACCAAACCTAGCCTTAGACGTCATATCGGGAGGCGGCCGTGGACTGCTTGTTGGTTTAACGACTGCCTTTCGCTCTCTGGAAACAGGTTGTTGAGCGAAACAGACGTGGAACAGACATTACCATAGTCACGCGATGTTTTAGGGTTCCGCAGCGTTAACATGAAGGGTCGTTTCGGCAAGAAAGCCGTGTGCAAACGATACGTAAAAGAAGGTCAGCGATACAGCTGAAAGCACGTTTATGGAAAATCCCAGTAGCTATACCAAACACATAAACATACTGTTACGGTCTTGTGCAGGTTAAAGCTGTAACACTTAAGACCGGATATGACGCACCTGACACCTTTGTTCGACGGAAGCCGAAATTACATCGATAGACAATATGAGGAACAACACAGGAGATCAGGGAGATGAACCAGAGACTCAACGAGTGAATGTGAACCAGCATAGTCATAGTCATAGGTAACAAAGGGGTACTACTTACAATAGGACAGGTACATACTCTTAAAGACACCATTTACCGCTGGGTACAAATAGGAAGGGGAAAGTCCGCCCATCCATCCATTCATTATCTTCAGCCGCTCCACACAACGCTCAACTCTGGGCGCAAAGGCACGAACGACCCTAGACGGGGCGCCAGTCCATCGTAGAGCACACGCACCCACACGCAGTCACACACTAAGGCCCACTTTAGGCACGCCAATTAACCTAGCGCGCATGTCTTCGGACCGCGGAAGGAAACGTAAACGTTGTACCCGGAGTAAACCCACGCAGACGCGGGGAGGACATGCAGACTCCACACAGAAAGGACCCAGGCCGCTGGGGATCGAACCCGGGACCTTCTTGCTATGAGGCAGCGGTGCCGCCCCAGGGGAAGGTCATCCACACAAGCACATCAAGACGACCCGCAGCTCCCCACGTGGGGACTGAACCCAGGACCAGGCAGTTAGAGTTCAGTACAGTACTATATACTCTAACTTCATAGCGCTTTGCAGTGTCTCTGTTGTTTTGAATCGGTTTACAGCAGCATTTGACCGTTACAAGCAAGACAAAACCGTCGCTGTAAGGGAGGTTCTGCGTTCCGATGTTTCCATTTAGGTCGCATTAAAAAATAGGTGGTCAAACGAATATTTTTTTGTCTACAGCACGTCTAGCTTTCACCCAAATGCTGCGTACGGGAACGATTCAAGGATAAAAAGATGAGCAGAAGCTCCTTTTAGCATGCAGCCTAGCACTCATTCCACATGCAGAGGCTCAGTGCCGGAGCCCGAGCTTCCTGAATGAGCTCCTTTTGTGGAGTAATTGGAGATCTCTCTATGTTCCTGACAAAGAGGTGCAGGGCCTCCCTCTTTTCCTCTCTGTCCATTTTCCCCTCGTTTCTCATCTCCCCCTGTCACCCTCATTACGCCCCCCCCCCCCTGCCGGCCGCCCCCCTCCTAGCGCAGGGTAAGATGTGGCGTAAAGATTTACTTGCGTGCAAGCATTGGGGGAAACCGAGTTGTCTCGATAAATTACTTGATCCCATTTAATGACTGTTATTTGTTCTAAGGATGTGATCTACTATCTCCCCACGTCCATTTGTAATTATTATTCAGCCCTGAGTTACACACACACACACATACACACACACAGCTGAGAAAATATGACATGTTTGTGCTGGAGCTGTGGTTCAAAAGAGGAACAACATCTCAGGTGACACGGCTCGGCAAATACATCCCCGCTTTTTGGAAATTTCCGCAGCGTTTCTGACCGTGGACTGTTTAACAGAGGGAGGGATGATTACTCGAATAGCACAGCCGTCCCCAACATACTGACGCATTAAAAAGCTTCCTAAAATACACTCTGAGTCCGACCCTAGAGCCTGTGCACAGTTTGCCCCGCTCTTCAGCAAGATGAATTTTACTCGTCTTCATCAAGAAGGACTGATGGGCCGGAGCATGTGAGTGATGGGTCCGTCTGTGGAGCAGAATTAGACGATGGAGAGTGCTTCCAAATGTTTTAATGGTCATTTTAGGTTGGACTTCTTAGCCAATCAAGAGTTCTCAGGCGTGGGAAGGAGCAAGGGTAATCACAGATGAAGAACGGACAGATATCCGGAGAAAAGTCCTTAAAATGGAAGGAATTCTGCTGGAAAAATGTGGATTTTCAAAAAGCACATTTTTGGGAGATGTTCAAATAGTATGAAAGTTTAAGATATAGATATAAATGGAGTTTGATGTTTTGCGTATGTTTTGAAGAAAGATTCGTGTGAGTGAAGGCTCTTCACTTCATCACTTGGAAGCAAAGCGATTTTTAATCCCGTCTGTCTGAATGTACCATGTCCAGAGTAACAGTCCATCCCAGGGCATCACACCCTTACTCACTCACTCACTCACTCACCCACTCACACAACTTTAAAGCAGCCACTTCATGCCTCACATTGGCATGTACAAAGAGACCAGAAGAATCAGAGGAAGGTCATGTGGAGACCACACAGTCACTAACTTGTGCCAGCTCATCCAAGGAAATGAAGGGGCCACGGCATTGCCCACTGTGGCACTTTTCCAGTAGTTGTAGCCAAACTCTGAACTTTCTGGTCATTATTCCAGTACCTTATCCTAATGTGCCTTGATTTAGAGATCCAGAGATTACACAGATTCCTGTATGTGCCCAGGTTTTAATTATTGGTGAGCTGGTTGTGAGAGCAAACCCTCAGGCTTTAGTCCTCACAAAGCCCCCAGAATATCTGCTGTTTATTTGTTTTGGGGACAAAAAAAATCGTTATTACTCTGGAATTTCCTGCATGGGGACAGTCTGCGCGGGGGGGGACAATGCAGACACACAGTGAAGCCTGGCATTTGAGTGGGCACTGGATTTTTTCCTGTTCCCACAATCAGACCGGGGGGGGGGGGGGGGGGGGGGGG
>JAUZST010014193.1:0-35341 GCA_034779995.1 Parotocinclus haroldoi
TATATATAAAATAAATATATATTGTATATAAAATAAATATATATTGTATTTAAAAGAAAACACACACCCAGATAGAAATGTTGGACTGCAGTAAAGCTCGACAAATAGTGTGAATATTGAAATAATTTTTACTTTGAGGCAATTATAAGGCTAATGTAATCCAGTCATATACGTGACATGAAATTAATAAAATGCGAAAGAAAAATGGCTTACCACTGACTGCAAACTCTGATGCTCCATAAGACCTTTTTGTGGAACCAATGGCTGTATTTTCTTATGATTCGATTGATCTATTAGAAGGATAATGAAAACACTTAAAAGGTTATATGTCCTCTGAGAAAGACAAATCTGTTTCAAATGAGTTGCTACTTTGAAGAATACATTTTGTCAGTGATACAGTGCTAACATGGCTATTGTTACCCTACAAAGATCACTCAAAGAGCAAAGTATTAGCCCCATTAGGTCACAAAATAACACAGGGTAATGTAATTAAATCAAATGATTCTATTTTTAATTGCTTCATATTAATTTTGGAATATACCCTAATTTTTGTGAGCAGTGTATGAATTGTGATGTCTTGCTCAGCTGTTAGTCTACCAGGCCAGGTGGCACATCATGTGCCACACCATTCATAGGTCACCTGCGCAACACCTTCAGCCGCCATGTCACCCTATGGGACTGTGGTGGCTCAATGTCATGTGCAGCACCCGACTTGTCTACCAGAAGTCCCTGTCACTGTAATACTAGCAGTTGCCCATAGCAAAGGCGTCATGTTCACACACCTGCTTCTCAAACCTTAATAAGGACTTCATTTAAATCCCGCACACACACTTGTTTAATGCAATGCCTTGCCAGTTCTGTCAAAACTGAATATTTATTCACATGTATATTCTTGTGGTTTTTGACTCTTGCCTGCCTTTTTGACTCTGGTTTTTGTATTTATCCTTTTGATATGTTTGCCTGGTTTGCGGTTGTGAATAATGCATTGTTACTGTACTGGATCCCTTGTCAGTTGGTGCACTGCACCTATTTGGAGTTGTAGTTCTCTTGTATGCCTCTTCCTTGAGCCTGCTCCCACTCCTTCATTGGTGGAGTTCCAACACTATGTCCACAAGGCTACTCCTATGTGAAGATAATCTGAGAAGACGTGAACCAATAGCCTATAGGCCACATTTAGCAAACTATACTTTTGTGACCCAATGGGTTAATACACACTTTGCTGTTTAAATCATGTGAAGATCAGACTTTGATTGATCCCTGTTCTTGAAATACAACAGGGAGCAAACTCACACCTGATTGTAAATTCACCATCATGCACTTTTGTTCACTAGTAGATATGTAATATTTCATCATTTTCCTCAATATATAATTGAACAATATATGAATAATAACTATATACTATAAAACACTACTAAGTAACTATGAATAATATTTTATCTCCCGTGTAATGAAAACCTGAAAATCTGAGGATGATTAGGCCACATTTATACAGAAATATTGAAAGGTTCTTAAACATCCATGCATCACTGTAGGTAAGCTGGTATTTATAATGAAGTTCTCATTAGAGAGATAAATAGAGAGAGGGAGTTATTACTTTACGCTAATGTTTTAGATATAGTATCATGTTTCCAGTGATAATAAGTAATAAAACAACCAATACAATTAACAAAGAATCTTGAATCTTTCTTAAATTCTTTACTCATCTTTACTAATGGTGACAAAAATTCTTTAGCTTCCTTAGTATCAATCTGATGACTCATATAAACCATAATAAATGAGCAATATAAAACTGATAGTCACTATGTCCTCTTATTTAAATTTACAAAATATGTTCTATATTGCACACAAATACAGTCTTTAAATGTTTTGTTTAATTTGGTACACTGATTTAGGCAGTTACATCTGAAATGGTACATTACCTTTTTGCAGAGAAGTGAGATTGTTAGATGATGCTATGTCATCTTTGATTGCCATCAGCAGTGCTGCCTGGACAAATAGCATCCACAGTGTGATTTTCATCTTTAACCTTATTGCAGTGAATTCAATTGCAATTACAAAAAAGTTGATGAGTTGGCACTAAGTTTTGACCACTGGTTATCCTCTGTATGAAAGTGAACAGTCAGATGGTATCTTATAGCACACAACACTGTCCCCTCCTTCTTGTCTTATAGTCTGTGTGCACACAAAGCAGAGGCTTAAAAATGAGAGCGGGGAGGAGGAAGCTACCCCATATTGATTGGTGTTCTTCTAAATGGTAAATAAGTTGCAACACCCCAGCATTTGCCACATAATAATTATGTATGTTAAAAAGCATTTAGTAACTTGAAATGGATGGGACACACCTTGTGTGCAATGCATTCTGTGAGCCGCTAAGGATTCCGCCTCCATCTTAACAATGACAACAGGGCAGGCAGACTTGAGACAGTAGCAGGTGCAGGAACAGGCATCGCCTGTGTGAACAACAGTCTCAAAATCTGTAATTGCCTGTATGGGAAATGAGCACAGGTACAGGTCGGAACCAGCTGCTGAATAGTCTAGGATTCGGAATAAGATCTGAGGAGCATGGAGGAGATCAAATATTTAAAGCAAAGTTTGACAGCTGACTGGAGTGATTGTGCAGCAGAGTTGACAGCCAAACACACAGAGTAGCCAAACTAAGGCTGATGATAATAATAATAACATATAATGTATGTTTGCAATGAATAATCCCTTGCAAACAGCATATTAATGCTACACTAAAAGTGTGGCACTTAAGAGGCTAAACTCACTGCTGGTGGAAACAGAGGAAATGTGCACTTAACTAGAAAAACATAAAGAAAAAGTAAGCAAAAAAGGAAGAGAAAGCGTGAACCAAATGGGGCTAAAATTGGTAAATGGGTAGCCAGGACTGAACTCTAATTGGTAAGCATATGGGTCAGTCTTGTAAATTGGTAGCCACTGTGCTGAGCTGCCAATGAGTTTAAGCAGTACAGGTTTGACAACAATATCATTTGCCACATAATTAAAATAGATTAAAAAGCATGTAGTAAAAAACTAAAACCAAAAACTATGAGACAAATTATATGGATTTCATAAGTTCTATATGGAATTTTCCTTTCCACTGTAAGATTGTAAAGCTGCTTTGAGATTGTAAACAATGCTCCGTTGTTTAAAAAAAAACCAAAAAACTATATGTTAGGGTTCGCACTGCGAGCCCCTTTGCGTTGTTCACCGCGGTGTGTTATTTTACCCCTATCCCTTAGCGTTGTGTTTCCGTTTTCTCCCCACGTCCTTAATGACGTTTGTTTTGATTCTCCGCGGCGATCGATTGGTTTATTTCTTTATTTTAAGCCTCTGATCTTTATTTAGGTTAATTAAGTTTGTTACATGAGCCGATCGAACACGCGAGTGTTCCCCCTTGGCTGTGCGCGCATTGTTTTGTTTTGTTTTGTTTCGTTTTTATAGTCCGTTATGGACTACTCCGCTCGTCTTCCCCGGCAGCTGATGGCGCCCGGGACACGAGGCTGGAAGGGGCTGATCCCTGGACCCGTGGCTAGAATGGCCCGCGTTTGGGTCCGCGGCCGGAAGGGTCGCCTCCGTACTCCTGCCGCTAGAAGCCGCTTTAAGGTCATTATCGGCGCCCGACCCAGGTATCCGGCCGTAACGGGCAGCCCTTCCGATCTTTGCCCATCATGGCCGTCTTCAGATCTGTGGCTCTAAAGCAGACGTTTATTTCTCCCCTCTTTTTTGTCCTTTTACTTTTTTTCCTGTTCAGGCTGCTTTTAGTTTTCTATTTATTTTCCTTTACGGGCTCATTCGCGGTACCCCGGCTCCCTTAGGTGCTGTTGCTGGCCCCCGGCATGAAGCCGCTCTGGACCCTGTGGCGCGGCGCCATTATGGCGGTACCGTGACCCCCATCTTCACCACGGGACCCACTTCACTCAAGCTTGTTCGCAAACCCCTGGGACCCTGTCTCCCTGGACCTCAAACTAATGGACCCCAGCGGACTCTTAGCCCCAGGCTGTTTGCGGTCAGTGTTGGTGTGGCCACGGGACTCTGGACTCCGGGCTCAAAGCCCCTACGTGTGTGTGTGTGTGTGTGTGTGTGTGTGTTTCACCTATAGTTTAAATGCCTGCTGTGTGTTTTTGTTTAAATAAATGTTATTTGGTTTTCCCTGTATTTGTTGTCTGGCTGTGGATACTGCATTATGGACTCTGGTCTTAAGACCCGATAGGGATCCTGGGGATTTAGCGGGACTAGGAATGGTTTTGCGAAAGCTCGAACGTCGTATCGTAACACTATATAAATGAAATTGATTTGAATTGAATACGAACACTACAACTTCTGACCAGTGTTGTAAAAGGTCCTCTTAACTGTCCATGGCTTAAAGTTATCCCATAGGATAAAACCTTCAACCTTGTGACACTTAACTTTCAATGCTAAAAGGCCGTTCACTTTAACAACTTCAACATAATCTATAGCAGGGAATAAAATCTGCCTTTGATCCAACATGGCGACTTTAAAAGTGGCGACCGTGTTCTGAACATAGCTTAATAGATAGGTCCTTCATTCATTATGTGCTGGAGCATTCATATATCATTTCCCCTTTTGTGTTTGAAATAAAATGGTGCCCTGTGACTTTTGACTCAAATACAAAAATAAACAAAATAAATAATTATGTTAACTGCTTATGTATGTATGTTAGTGTAGTTTCTATAATTATTGGGAATTTCTATGAATTAAAAAGGGTTTGTTATGTGTATAACAGATACACTGCTGCAATTGCTTGTGTGGTGGATGAGGATCTACAGGCCTAGCTGCAACATCTGTGTGCCACAGGATATCATACCAAACCTGTTTGCCTCCATGCCCAACTGTGCATAATTGCACTTTCAATTGTACAGTTTTCCCCCAATAAACATCCTTTCGCCCTAATGTAATCACTTACATACATCATCAGTAGAGTCAAACATAAAAAACTTTCAGTTGATTCAAACAACTCCTACTTGGTAAGTTATTTTTGGTCAGTTAGTTTATGTACAACCTATTTCAAAACATGAGGAAAACAATAAAAAAGAAGCATCAGTCTCAACTTAAAAGAAAAGGTATTAAGACTGGATGAAGGAGTAAAAAAATGTAAACACAACTGCACGTGATCTAGGAACGCAGAGTGTTTCAAGTTTTCTACAATACTAAGATATCAATACAGACTTTTCTAAATGGTTTCATATCATTTTTTTATTGTATTATTATTATAGGTTGGGTACATGTGCATGCTTTATCTGGGAAATTGATGGCATCAGGATGCACTGTGGGAAGCAGACAAGCTGGCGTAGTGTGATGTTCTGAGTAACATTCTTCTTTAAAAGCATTCATGTAAATGTTAATTTAAAAAGGATCACCTACCTAAACATAGTTATAGGCCAGGTGGTTTTAATGTTGGCCTGATTGTTCTAAACATAAGACCTCCTGCATATTGTTAGTGACTGGTAACAGCAACACAAGTCAGATGGTACAAGGATAATTTAAGGTGTGTTTCTCATTGAGGGATGTTTTAAAAGAAGATATTTGTCAACTTTATTGCTTTATTTGTGTTGTCCAGATAATGTTTTTGCCACTCATGGGGTGGCATTGAAACAAACAAGAATGGAGGAATTTAAGTAAGTCTTTTAGTGGAATAGTATTTACAGGCTTTTATTTTTCAGGGCTGAAATGTGTGTTTGCTGGTTCTCACCTCTTCTTTTATTCATTCACTTATCCAGCTACAGTACACTTTTAATAGATTTTTAAAAATTTTTAATTTCAATCAAAATTATTATTCCATGGAGGTCTGGATTTGGAATCATACTCAAATCAAAATGGAAAATCAAATTACAGGATGATCTAACTTTAGTAGAGATTCCTCAAGACAAGTTAAAATGAGGCTTAATAGTGTGTGTGGCCTCCACGTGCCTGTATGTTCCCCTGAGGGATCTCCTCCCAGACCTGGATTAAAGCTTCAGTCAACTCCTGGACAGTCTGGGGTGCAACATGGCGTTGGTGGATGGAACGAGACATGATGTCCCAGATGTGCTCCATTGTATTCAGGTCTGGGGAACGGGCGGGTCATTCCATAGCTTCAATACCTTCATCATGAAGGAACTGCAGGCACATTTCAGCCACATGAGGCCTAGCATTGTCATGCATCAGAAGGAACCCAGAGCCCACTGCACCAGCATATGGCCTCACAATAGGTCTGAGGATCTCATCCCGGTACCTAATGGCAGTCAGGGTACCCCTGCCGAGCACATGGAGTGCTGTGCGGCCCTCCAAAGAAATGCCTCACCACTCTATTACTGACTCAGTGCCAAACCGGTCATCTGGGAGGATGTTGCAGGCAGCAGATCGCTCTCCAGACTCTGTCACGTCTGTCACATGTGCTCAGTGTGAACCTGCTCTCATTTGTGAAGATGTGTACTGGTCTCCTGGAATCTCCTCCATGCCCTGGACACTGTGCTGACAGACACAGCAAACCTTCTTGCCACAGCTTGCATTGATGTGCCATCCTGGATGAGCTGCACTACCTGAGAAGCTTCTGTTGGTTGTAGACACCGCCTCATGGTACCTCTAAGGTGAGAGCACTATATGCGAAAGTGACCAAAACATCAGTCAGAAAGAATGAGAACAGAGAAATGGTATGTGGTCACCACCTGCAGAATATAGGGGTTGTCTTGCTAATTGCCTCTCATTTCTACCTGTTGTCTGTTTCATTTGCACAACAGTAGGGGAAATTGATTCACAATCAGTGTTGCTTCTGAACTGGACAGGTTGATTTCACAGAAGTATGATTGACTTGTCTATGTCTATGTCTATATCAGGTAGGCATCTAGGATGGACAATCACACAGTGAAAACGTATTATGATCAGATTAATCAGTATTCCAAGTCTTTTTTCTAGAAAAATTAGATGCTGTGTGCTCCAGACCAACTCATCGGAATTACATTGTAAATAGAGACAATTATCCAGTCATTTTATAGCACAGTAAAGATAAGATGATAAATATGTCAATGAGACTTTTTTAAATTTAAGACACATTTTGCAACTGTTAAATTTTACATGCCAACCCCTAAATTCCTAATCAATCCTTTTGACTGAAAGGTCCAGGTGTCTGGGATGAGGAGGAGCTCTTAAATCCTAAAAGAGTAAATTAGTTGAATTGTTATAGTTCATTATTTATTTTAAACTATTAATGCCAGAGGGTAATAGTTTTTTTTGTTTCTGTAAGATCATAAAAAATATTGTTATTAACATCTGCAAGTCTGCCACTTCGACATCTGGTTGTAAAATGTGCAGGTCATTAGCAGGTTGTAAAATTTCATAGACACAGACACGTTGTTTTGAAAATATTATTGGAACTACACACAGTCAGTTCCATAATTACTGACACTTTTGATAAAGAAGGACAATAAAATTTTATCAAATAATTTATTTGTAGTTAATTAGCTCAATCTGACAATAAAAATGTGAAAGTATTTTTAAAAAGTAAGTGGACCAAATCTGTTATTGGAAAACAAAACGAAATAAAAGAACAACAAAATATTAATAACACTTGTGCATCTGTCACATTTTGTGGCAGCACTGCATTTCGTACATCGCATGTGCTTTGTCAACTGAGTCTTCTCTTATGAGGTTTAGTGAGATTTCATTAAAAGAAAAGGATCAAAGGCACTTCTTAACATATTTCTCAACAGATTCACCAGTTTCTAGTTTTTCCTTTGTGTGCTCTCCTCTTGATCTATGTCTCATTTATGTCAGGATAGTGATATGGCCAAGCCATAATCGGAATTATGTGGCCACTGAACTACGTTTTGTGTAAATTTGGACGTTGGATCACTAGCTTTAGTTGCCTTTAGAAGTGGCCAGACTTTCTGGAGTTTACCTCAGTTTAATTTCTGTCTCAGCTCACTATAGACAATGGAGACAATGGTTTTTTATGCGGATAAAAATCCTCACTGCTCTTGGTTCAGAAATTTGACAGTCTTAAAAAAATATTGCTTTCTTTTTCAAATTATTTATTATGTATCATAAATAATTCTGAGTTATTAATTATTTTTTTGACATAAAGCAACATGTAGAACATTTCTGGTGGCAGTAATCTCAGTGTTAGCAGCTGCAAAGTGTATTTCATGAAGAAATTCAAGCTGTGATGAACAAATATGACTCCATAATGCTCCAATGCTCCAAACTTACTAGACAAAAATGCTGCAAACATACTAGGAAATGCATACTATAAATTCAGGTCAAAAGCATACATGTATGCACACAAATGCATCAACAGTAATGATAGAGATTGGAATATTCATAACTTCTCTTAACACACACTGTCACATCCTGATACACCTGGGTGGCACAGCAAGTTGGCCCTGGGTTCAATTCCAGAGTGGTGCGGTCTTGGTCCTCCCTGTGTCTGTGTGGGTTTACTCCGGGTTCTCTGGTTTCCAAAGACCAAAGAGAGAGAGAGAGAGAGAGAGAGACAGAGAGAGAGAGACAGAGAGACAGAGACAGAGAGACAGAGAGAGCGGGAGAGAGAGAGAGAGAGAGAGAGAGAGAGAGAGAGAGAGAGAGAGAGACAGAGAGAGAGGGAGCGGGGGAGAGAGAGAGAGAGAGAGAGAGAGAGAGAGAGAGAGAGAGAGAGAGAGAGACAGAGAGAGAGAGAGACAGAGACAGAGACAGAGAGACAGAGAGAGCGGGAGAGAGAGAGAGAGAGAGAGAGAGAGAGAGAGAGAGAGACAGAGAGAGCGGGAGCGGGGGAGAGAGAGAGAGAGAGAGAGAGAGAGAGAGAGAGAGAGAGAGAGAGAGAGATGACCCTGACCCTTAGAACAGCCCTTCATAACTAGTTAAAAATCAATAAACAACTTGCATGTTTACATTTATTTTGAACGACTAAAAACAGGAATTGGTAAATCACAAGCAGAAGATTGAAAAACATATCACTCATTTTATATTGTTTATTATTATTTGTTATTTTATATAGAAAATTGTTAGGCATTGACTGGTTGAGCTAATATTTCTTTGTTCTTTTTTCCAAACTAGCCACTATAAAAAACTTTGCATTTCATGACATGAAATCATTAAGTTTTTCACAAAAAAATGTGGATGCAAATGTTTGGCAGGACAGAAATAACGGCAATATTCAGGTCAATAAAGATGAAATTGATATAATTCAGAAACATACTGCTTATAAGTATCTTTAAAAACACTGATTATAATTTAGAATCTTGGTTCGTTCAATCTCAAATGGAAGTTATAAAAATCGAACATTTCATTTACGTAATTAATTTTAAGCAACCATAATAGCTCTTATAAAGAACTCTTTTTAAAAGTCTCCCTGTGTTTAAAACAGCTTTCCTTTGCCAGCTTAACAACACTATTTCTTAATCTGAAATGCTTCATGATCTTTGAGAATATAGAATATGCTAGGACTCTATTTAAAGGGTTTTAATAGAGTTCTATTCTATATAGGGTAGCTATCAAAGTTTTGCATATGGTCCTTTTTACAAATATTCCCTCATATAAACAAAAAGGTGTGAGGTGTGAGACCTCCAGCCCAAAACCCTCTGATGAGGAACCTGCCCCTGGCAATATCAGAAGTAATCTTGTGAATACTGGAAACTGTACAGAGTGTGACTGAACTTTTCAAAAGGTTCAAGTAATCCACCTGGACTTTATGATATTGTTGTACAGCCAATCACAGAATCCTGGACTTGATGGTGCCAGTCAATCTAGATGAACATGTAACTGTAAATGTAAACAATGGACCTATATTTACCAGAGGCAGGGATCAAACATGAGTGACTCATCGAACAGCAGTGATTTCCATGGCTGAGCCTCTCTGGTTTAATCCCTGCCTTGTGGTGAATAGGCACATTACAGAAACCATTTCAGCACAAAGCTCCTGTTGCTATCTAGAAGTTCAGGTTTGCGGTTAGTTCAAAGAAAAATGGTGAGTTTTCAAATTGTTCATGTGGAGCTCTATAATGTGGGGCACCCCTGGTCTGGTCACACAGCAACCACACGACCTGCCCCAACAACAAGCAGGACTGATACTCAAGAATACACCACAAATATTAATAGAAAAAGACAGCCTTTCCAATCATGAGACAAGAGAGACTGCTATATTTTGTTGTTAAAATATTATGTTTAAACTATATACTTTATATGGTTTTAATTTTTTTTAGCTTATCTGAGACAAACTTCATTTTTTGTTAAACAACAAATACAAAATGACTTTTCAAAATCTGGGTTTAGACACACATGGTTAAAGGGTACTAGTCAAAACTCCAGGCTGTTCCGTACACTTTCTGGTTTGCGAGTATATGCTCTGTTAGAATACTTGTTTCATCAGGGGTGGATTCCTGAGTTTTAGTTCTCTTCTAATTGGACCCCGTGGCTGTCATGTGACCAGACCAGGTGTTCCGCTATATTACATCTGTATTACACCCTATATTGATCTCACAATGCTGACATGTTCTGCAAATCTTCAATCCTGAAACATCAAAGATGTGTGAGAAAGAAACATTCACTTGTATCCCGTTGATGTAAACTTCGCAATAACTGCCCTAAGAGTGTATGTGGTAACTTTCAGGCGTGTAGCTATTTTATTTACATTACTTTACTTAGGATGAATTTTGAAACAAAAGTCTTTCATTTTCATTTGTGCGGTTTCTGTGTCACCTCATGGTAAGTTGAGCTTAAAAAATAACTTGAAACAACTGCTAGAAAATGTGAAACGTCTGGTTTTGCAAGAACAATTTTGTAAGAGCTTTTTATTTTCTTATAAAGAATGATTCAATTAAATATTAAATGTCACTTATATTTCTAGTGTGGGATCCAGCTAATTACCAACAGACATTTTTAATGGCCTTGTTTATATCCATCATTGTTTATAATCCACTCATTAGTGCTAGTAATTCTAAATCTGCCGATGTCCTACCTCAGATCATAGAGGTCTGTTCTATCTGGAAACCATAACAAACAAACATTTCCCATTAAGTGATTTTCTTTCATTTATACCAGCCTTTTCATCCTCAGTCAGACCTGCTGCCCAAACCAAAGAAAAAAATAGTTTTACAGTCCCAGCACTTTTAGAGGAAACTGTTCTTCACACCATGTGGCTGCAGTATGTTGTTTTGAGCTTCCATAGTTCATTATCAGTGCAATGCCATTGTGATTTACAATAACCTTTAATTCTGTTGAGCTCCTTATCAGGAGGTACTATAAGGATGTTCGTTCATTCATTATCTTCCGCTTAATCCACATGGGGTCACAGGCCAGCTGGTGCCCACCCGGCAACTCTAGGCGCAAGTGCAGGAACAACCCTAGACGGTGCGCCAATCCATCATAGGGCGCACACACACAGTCACACACTAAAAGCTGCTTTAGAGACCCCAATTAACCTAACACGCATGTCTTTGGATTGTGGGAGGAAACTGGAGTACCCGGAGTAAACCCACGCAGACATGGGGAGGACATGCAGACTCCACACAGAAAGGACCCAGACCCATATAAGGATGCTTTAAAGAACAATTTTACAACACACGTAGATGAACACAAATCTCTACATAAACTTCTACTAGTGCAAAATGTGCTAACTAGAACTAGTAAATTTGATAAAATCAGTCCAGTTTTCTTTTTTCCACACTGGTTACCAGTTATATTCAGCATTGATTATAAAATACTACTTGTCAAATAAATCTCTACAAATCCTGGCTCAGTAAACTCTTAGAGTCTTACAATCCAGCTCATCAACTTCGCCTACAAGATGCAGGACTTTTAGCGCCTAAATTTAACATCTTTATCATACATGGTCGCCCGACTATGGAATAAGCTCCCCACATTACTTTCAGGATTCAGGTTCTCTCAAAATTTTTAAGTTGAGACCAAAACATATATATTCATACTGTGTTTTGTTTAAACTTGTATTGAGAGTCATGGCTTGGGATACTGGGGTCAAAGACTAGGGTCATGTCTGGCCTACCTGTCTTTGGCCAGGAGTGTTCAGTGGGTGGTTTTGCTGGGCCGGGTTTGGCCCTCTTTATCTTGACTTGTGCACCCCCAGCAGAGCTCGGGGTTCATAGTCAAAGAGATTTTTGGCGATCTAGTGTATTGGTATGGATATCAGTATAAAGTAAAGCAGCCCATAAAATATAGCAGAAGGTTGTGTAACAGGAGCTACTTTACTCTCAAAGCTTTGACTACCCTTAACCAGCGTAAGATTCCATTATTAAAAGTGAATGTAGCTAGGCATGTCTTGCCAAAATGCAAAATAAAAACCCTGCTTTCACATATCACTTCTAAGCAGCACAGTGCAGCATCATGGCAGTAATCTGTAAAGCTTGCCCAAATTTCAGGCTTTACTTGTTTATATGAAAGCCTGAAATTCAGCAAAACGTTACAGTTCACTGCTGTGGATATTAACTCTGCCAGCAGAAATTACTAGAGTTTATCCATAGATGAACCGAAATGGCTTCTTTGCCATACTTTTTTCTAAAAGGTTTACAAGTAAAAGTTGTCATTTCTTCACCCATAACATGCTATAATGCAATGAGAGACAATAATACAGCTCTAAACATATAATTAACCATACGACATCTGATGCATACCTTATATCTCATCTCTTCCTAGTGCTGTCAAAAACTTTATGCAAACGGGCTGTGTTCACAAGTCTGTTTGTGTCACATAATCTAAATATTTAACAGTAAAGCACACAGAGGGTGAGATTTAATTGAAAAGCAAATACAGTACATGGGAGATTACTTTGGCTTACAATTTTAAGATTAAAATCATCAGCATGTGTTGTAGCAACAAGGCCTTAAAATGGGGGAATGGCTAGCAAGAAAAGCAACAAATCACTTAAAAAAAACTAAAAACATTAACTTAAATATTGCAAAGTGCAGTTTTTCAAAAACCTAATAAAATAATATAGAAAATGCAAATGTATATGTGCATTCTATGTTCACGATGAGTCCATCCTAAACTCAGGATAAACTGAAAGCACTAAATAATTTTGCCAATATTTTAACTTACCCGACAACATTTTTGTTTTTGGGTACCTTTGACCCGATAACTATTTTTAAATTAAGTTCGTATGAAAGCAAGAGAAGACATGAGGCAATGTGAGCATCATACCACAACGGGCACATTCTATCACATGCCTTGTGTTCATATAATTATACCCCACTCTCTGTGCTGAACACTGCTGCCAAAAGTTATAATGGAGATAAACGTGCAGGTTTTATGCTGTGGTTAAGTTTGCTCAATTTATTTTGAATCAGTAAGTAATTATAAATGTTTAAAAGCCAAATGGATAGGACCAAGTAATTTAGACTCAGCGAACCAGTCAGTGATTTGATTCTGCAGTGTTTAAAATAATGGTGGTGCCCATGTGAGTTGTGTATGTATACTTGTTGATATTATGTCTCTAATGCAGTGCTGTAAGTTTATTCCAAATGTACAGTTAATATGAATTTTTTTTTTTTTTTACAAAATATCACTTTTGAATGTTTTGTTAGAAAATGTATAACAGAAACAGGTCTATAAGTCTCTGGAACTGTGTTAGTAAGGAAATACAGACTCATGAACCCTTGATAGATTTTATTAATGAAGTGAAAATTAAAGTATAATGTACAAAACAGATAAAATAAACAAAATAGATTCCTTAACTTTGCACATTAAACGTGTCTCTGTCTGCAGCCACACAGACTCAGCTAGACAAGATTTCATACCTGTAACATTTACAGTCTTGGGGGGGGGAAAGGCACTCTGGATTTGTTGAAAATAAGTTTTGGAGGTGGTTATTCAAGTTGTGGTATCAAGAACTGCCATACTTTCACCATGAGGCCAGACATTGTTGTATACTCAGAGCAACCTAACCATAATTGTGCAACCACTGTACAGGTACTGCACCATGGTACTAGTAGTGACACTGACCCTAGCCTACTGCAAAACTAGTGAAAATCAGACACAAAAGACGAGGGGAACAAAATGTTAGTGGCCTCCGCCTATTAAACCATGTTTTATTTTTTTATTTTTGGATGACACATTGTTGCTCCTCAAGTGGACATGTTGTTGATTTCATTAACACCAAAGGAGCTGAAACTGATTAACCTTGGTTTGGTCTGGCTACTGCCTGGATTTTATATATTCATCCTGTGTCTCTGTGGGATTCCCCCTGCATTCCATAGCTATTGGTTAGGCTAGTATGTTTCTCTAATTTGCATTTGTGTGCGAGACAATTTATGCATTTTTAACACTGCTGCCCTTTGCACTGACCCCCATTAGATCAGGGATAAATGGACAGTTGGGAAGTGTGCCTGTGTGTACATATATCTTATGTGTAATAATATTAGTTTTTTTTGTCTTTATAAATAATTGTGTTCTTGCTGTATTGCCGTCACGTTTCCTCCAAGGGTTTTTCTAAAACTCAAACATAACACCACAACGTTTTCAACAAATCATAATTTTAACAGTGTTTCCATAAAGCCTAAATCTCTTAATAGTCGAGTCTAGTCTTTCAGACTTGGCTTTATTTAATAGCGGTTTGATTACCAGTAGATAAATAGCATATACAGAGGATGAAATATGTTTAAAACGAAATAAAATCATAATTTGTGGAAAACTCATATGTATTAGTTGCATTATGCCAGTGTGATAGTGCCCACCTGATTAAATGCAGCTTGCCCATCAACCAGGCATGTTGAAATCAAATAGCAAACTGCACATAACTGTCCACAGGCGGAGTAGTAGCAGCGTAAACCCATTGAAGAACACAAACATTTTAGACTTTTTTTGGAATGTGGGAGGTAACACTATAGACAAGGAGAACGCTCAGGGCTGGTGCTTGGGTTTCTGGAGGTGTGAGGCCACAGTGTTATCCACTGCTCCACTATGCCATAAAACTGTTTGCTTTAAAACGTCACCTGATCATCCCTTTGTTTGCTGCTTCAGTACCTTCCTACACTGCTATTGCTCATTATGAGCATAGACTGACTGCAACTCCAATGCTAATTCATTAAAATATGCCTGGAACTGAGAAAGAGAATGAGAAAAGGAACAAAGCATGAAAGTCTCCCGATCCATTATATTAAGCTACATCAATAAAAGCATGAAGGGCTTTGAAGATGACAGGACAAGGTAGTGATTTTTTGCTTTAGAAAATATGGATATAGACTCCCATTATCTGAATACTTGTCCACACAACATGTGCGTAAAGTGGAGTGACTGTAGTATTTAAACTTCGCGTAAGAGGCACATGGCACCAGGATATATAGTGTATAAAATATTTCACAGCAAAGTAATGCAGTGCACATTGTGTAACATTGGCCAATCCTGCCAACTAGAATAGCATGTATGCAAAAACAAACACTGTGAAACTTGGCTTATGATCTGTTAATATCCTCCCGTGCTCACAAAATTTAGGGTATATTTAATTTGGGGAGAATTCATTTGGAGCTGTATATGTATTCTATATCACGTATGTAACTGTGTACAACAAATGCATTTTTACTCAGTATTTAGTACCAAAACACGCATATCTTACATTCTGTGGTCATGTCTCTGATCCCCTTCTAGTGATTTTATAGCAACTGTGTTCCTCTTACAACACATAAGACAACACATAAATAAGTTTCCAACAATAAATACGTTTCTAATAAAGCGGAACAGTACATATGATACACTTGGAAAAATTAACTGGCATTACAACAAAGTGAAAATACATCCTCTGAAAACATTTATTATCCCTCGACATATAATAAATTGTGTTCTATTAACAAAGCTTTTGCACAAGTTTCAGTGTTCTGAAAAAGAAAAATGTAAAACCATTTCCTATCGTTACATTCCAGTCTTTGATGAAACAAATGTTAGCCTACAGTGTTGTGACAGGACGAAAAACATAAAATAAACCAGAACTTTTAAATGTTTAATTTCTATATACATACAGGTGTGCAACATTTATGACGACACTTTTTAAAAGTAAACAAACAATATGCTATGACCCTCACCAGAATAAGTGGGTGGAAGCTGAAAAACATAAAAATGCAAGATATACTCTTTAGTGTTGTAATCTGAAGATATGACACACAAGTTTATTGCCAGTTATTACACAATGAGATGTCAAATATGGAAAGCGCAAGGCTATAGGAAATACAACAACCAGTTAACGATCCCATCTGTCAGTATCTATGGTGATGATCCTCAGCTGGATCACCTGAGACTTTACAATCACCTATATAGGGCAAATAGCAATAAACAGCTACATATAACAAAAGAAAAATACAAAATGACAATAGGAAATGTAAATGCAAGGCACTGCAAAGAAGCTGAAGTTACCTTAGGAAGAACGCACGCTCTCTCCCAATTGCTCTGTCGATCTCTCTATCGTTTGTCTTGCTATGTTTGTGAGGACTTTCCATTGACATTAATGACAAAGATGCATGATTGCAGCTAATTAACGCTACATTGTCACCTACCCCTAACCCCAGTAACCAAAAGCAAGTGTTCCTCCACCCAAAATGGTCCACACAACTGAAAAGTATAGGTTTTCCTACCAATGTGAGGACATTTGGCCCTCACAAGAACAGCAAGACAAGGTGTAGACGTGCACTCGAGCCCTCACTCACTCCCTGCCTCACTCACTCCCTGCCTCACTCACTCCCTGCCTCACTCACTCACTCACTCACTCACTCCAAGGCACTACACTTGACTGGGAGCTAAACGTTGCAAATGGTACTTGCTACAATAGAAGCTATGTATCCCACAGTCCCCACCTAACATTAAAGTGCAACATGTGACCCAATGGCCATGTAGGAGCAGCAAATGCCATAGGCTCTGCATGCAGTGCCTCTCCCAAGAGTGGTAAGTGCAAGAGCTAAATAATTTTTTTAAACCATGGCTTTTGTTTTGGTGTCTTTGTTACCCATGTCTAAGATCAGAAGAAACCACAAACCACTAACTGTATAGAGCGCCCAAATGAAAATAGTCCTAATTTGAGTTGGTTTAATATGAGTTTAAAGGTGTTCCTTCAGCATCTGTATTTAATATGCAGTCATATAGTTTAATTGTAATTAGAAGAGCAAAGCCAAATTTAATGTTTAATGTTACAACTTTAGCTTTAGCCATGCACCCATTTTGTCAGGGATTTTGAATCGGTGTGCATGTCCAAAGCTATTTAAGCTCTTTACAGTCTACTTTCTTTTATATTGAACCAGTATAATTATTCGTATTAAGGTTGGACATGTTCCCATTTCTGATACTATCAAAATATAAAAACTTGATGCATCATCTGATACGGTTCAATTTGCTTACATCCTTATAGTCACTCATTCTGACATTTACTAATATCCAGAGCAAATAACAACTTATAAAATCTTATAATCCAGGCAAATGTGGATTAGGGGTCTTGCTCAAGTGGCAGCTCAACAGTGGTGGAAGTCAGACATAGTCCCATACCATATCAACTAGGCTACCACAGTCCCAAAGCTTGGAGCAATGGTACAAAATATCAGCAACGGCAATACACACAGCTGATCAAATCACAAAAGGCTGTCAGTTATGATTTGTTGTCGCTGCTTTTTTACATTAAGACTTTTTAGTTAAATCAGCAAGGTTGTCATTGGTTATAAGTTGTTGTAATATAACCATAACAACAATTACTGTGGTACAGCTGAATTTTAGTTTCTTTTTTTTTTTTTTACTGACCTAGAGCCTATATAATCTTTCATGCCAACAAATCCCACCTCCTGTGCAACTGGCTTATCATGATCCCGAGTGTGAGATGTGACTGTGACTCGCTGTGAACCACATTAATTATTAAAGGCACAAAGTGAAGTGTTTTTTTTTTCTCAAGAAGCTGTCTTAAATGCATTCCTTCATAAATTTAACACTTGCTTTTTTAAACTACACAATGTATTAATATCTTAAGGGTCAAATATTTGGTTACGTTACAGACAACAAGTCATGTACTGTCATAACGTTTCACAAGCCAAGGTAAATTGTTTCCGATGAAGCATTCAGGCCAGTTTTGGCCCCACTGTATATAATAATTATCAGATCAATCATTTCACTCGCTAACATAATCCAGCTACAGCCTAACCAGCTACACAGGGGGAACCAACTCTGGACAGGGAACCAGTCCACCCCAGGCCACATGCACACACATACACACAGATAAACATACCTACTCACTCAAATCACACTGGGGCACTTCTGAAATGCCTGAACTTTGGAATGTGGGAGTAAAGTGCAGTACCCACACACAACACACACAGAAGTACAACATGCAGGCTAAAGGGAATGCTGAAGGAACTGCCTGTAATTGCATGTGAACGATAAATCCAATCTTGTTAAAGACTGACTGGTCATGTATACCCACCATTACCTATGCAGGTGCTGTACTGTAGTACATGGTCACACAAACAAAGTTCTTAGAGATATGATTGTGCTAAAGTAACTAGTGTTCAGTCCTTCATTGTGAACAAAGTGGCAACATTTTCTGTGAAACCTATCTGAAAAAGAACAACTTACCAAGCTAACTGTACCCTATCAATCTATTATTTGTGGTTTTTTAATGAATGTAGCAGTGATGGTATAAAACAATGCGACAAGATCTAAATTTCATAGATGGATCGTTAAACGAGAGATCCACCAGGCTGCAATAAACTTAAAACTATAGTGTATATACATTAGTTACTGTTATAATATACTCAATATTATTGTAGGCATGATGGAATGCAGGCAACACAGGGAAACCTCAGACTTCAGTCTTGCATAGTTCTTCCTGAGTTGATGACTGCAGCAGCTGCGTTAGTCACGAGGGGGCACCTCTTCTGCTGCATTTCAGAACCCAACTGGAAAAACAGACAAGCCAAGGCTCTCTCTTTTGCTAGATTGTCACACTGTTCAAATGTTACATTTAAAAGAGACTTCAGAACATCCACATCAGTCTGTACATTTGGTTTAGAAGCCCTGGGTGGATATCAGTGCACTAAGGTCTTTAAAATATATATGTCCATTAGGAACAACCTGGAGCAGAACCAGATTACATTTTTGTCTCTGTAGGGGAAGATCCAGATTTCAGTTCATCCATACATGCCATTGATCCTAGGATTATGATAAACTATGAATTGACAGCTCCTCTGGGTCTCTCAGTTCATTATGCAGTGCAAGAATTGTGAAGTTAGAGGACTTGAACATCAGCGCAAAACAAAGTGTAGTTGAATTGTTAGAGAATAAGAGACAGACACAAAGCTGAAACAGAGAGGGGAGAGGAGGAGGAGTCCTAGATGTGCATCACTGCTCCACCTGAGTGACCTCGATGACAGGAGGTGAGTTGCTAACGGTCGGTCCACACCAACAAGCAGACGAACTCTGCGACACCTGCAGGTCACAGCTGCTGGAAAAAAAATTACAAGCGAGTCAACACAAACAGCATATAGTCTGGGACTTGCACACAGCCTGGGACAGAAGGGACTGTGTGTACACATATCAAGTGAGGTCTGAAGACAATGTGGACATTTGATCCTAATATAAAAAAATACAGCATAATAGATTTTTTGTCAGCAATATTTAGTTTTAGCATTTAGTGAAAAAAACTATATCAATTTTAGTCAATTAAACATTAATTGATGTAGTTAAATTAGGAAAAAACTTGTTTTGTAGCAAAAGTGTTTTTTTAAGCATGAGGTTATTAAAAATTATCATGGATAAGGTCAGATGGGTAGGTTAAGAAGGCTCATAGGGGTTTCCAAAGTGTTTGTTGTTGCAACACTCCAACGTTTGGTCTCCCCTTCCTCAGGTATAGGAAATAATTTGTCTTTGTGCCTCATGAACCAGCTGGAAGGCATCACCAGGTCTTAAACCCAGGTCAGTTTAGTGGAGAGTTAACAAGCTGCACCTGCGCTCTCCGAACACAGCCATTTCCTGTGATGTGTGTAAGACATGCTGTTGTAGCTTGTACTAGACAGGTACATTACGCCATACACAAACATTTCACTGCAGTGAAATCACAGGTGCTCTTGCTTAATAGCTAGTCAGGCACCTTTGGCATTTACTGGCTAGGGCGCTTTGAATGTGTATCTTTAGCTTCATTTCTTCTAACAATCTTAGTGATAGAATTGTTCCCCATGACTAATTATTCAATATTTTTGATGCTGTATAATATTTGGTTATTTTTGTTGTTGTACACATTGGACATTTGGGTGGTTCTTCCCATTCAATTAAATACAAAGCGTCTTGTATGTCTTATCCTTCGTCCGACAAGTGGTCATTGCGTGACAAGGTCTCAGAATGTACAAAAACAACAGTGCTCATACTGAAACAAGTAATATAGTGGCCTTCAAAACAAATCATCTGTATCAATAAAAAGACTTGCACTGTGTTAAATAGTAGTTGTCGTTTTTTCAACTTTTAATAAAAGATACACATTTTCAAATCATAACAAAATCTGTATTGGTCTTAAAACCCATATTAGTTAACTCCTGATGACAAAGATGACAAAACAACAAAAAGAAAGAAAAACTAACAGTGCTTTTTTTACTCCACAGTAAACGTTTATGAAACCACAGTGCCATTTGTCAAACAGCCAACCGGCTTTAGGCAAATGTTACCAAAGATTTAATGTATGTAAGATCTCTGCTACAGTCACAAAAGTCATTATGGCTGTACAGTGGAGAGGCATGGCAAACTAAAGGAAACAGTGACCACAATGCAGAAAGTACCTCACACGACTGTCCTACAGGATCAACTGCGGATCAACTGGACATGCATAACGGTGCAGTGGTGCTCCAAGTTATGCCAGTATAAGTGGAAATGATTAATAGAAAAAATGTCAAATGTGAATGAGATAACTGAACACTTTATATGCAGACTAATCTCCCACAAAAAACTCACACAGAAAAAGAGGGGTTAATTTGAATGTGTGTGCAAACATGTTAGTGAATTGTAAATTAAAGAGTCTACAGCGCCATCTAGAATAGAGACAACGTGAATAATCCCAGACCAATAAACTGAGTATCATTAGTAGGGCTAGGTTATTTCTCAGAAATCACAGTGCACAGTCTGTTTAGATACCACCATCTTGACCTAAAAATATTCCATGAAGGATGAATCATAGCACGATTCAGAGAGCTCTCATTTCATATTACTATCAAGTACAATATCCATTGCAGGGCAGAAACATACAAGCATTAACTAAATTGGGTTGGGAAATTAAAGTATGTTCCTATTTTGTATTATGTACGCCTGAGAGGTCTAGTCCTAGATAAGTAGGGCTTGGAAGTGAAAGGGAAGGTTTTAAGGTCAGGCAAACCCTGAACACAGTTTAATTAAGCCAGGTGATCAATGGGGATCAGCAGAGTGTATACAACACAATGAGAACAAGGCTGTAATGTTCCAAAGGAGCAGGCAAACTGCCAGCTGCTGCTGAAAATGCTTAGGTTCTAAAATGACCCACATGCTTAAAAAAAAAAATCCATATATCAACATTGATTCAGAGGTTTCAATTTTAGAAATCTACATAAACAGTAATCTTGACAGAGACCACATGAACAAATTGTATTATAATTATGATATTTAGTTATTATGATATATAGTAAGTCAAACATTTTTCATGTCACTATTTGTGTGAGCCAAAATGAAATGGAGAAAAAAAACTGACTTAAGACAGCTAAATCCAAACGATAAAGATGTCAATAACACTACAGGATTCTAGCAAGACTCTAGTGATTTTATTCTGTCTGTGAAATTGCTTGAAAAGTCATATGGTACAAGGTCAGCACAACTGGCACAGTGATCTCCGCAATCTTCAATGAGCCCAAAACCTAACTCATGGAATCACTGTGAGAAAAAAAAGGCATCAACATGCAACGATAATTGATTAATCATCGCCTTGCAGCCCCCTGAATCGTAATTGAAACGAATCATTAGATGCCTATCCATGCTCACCCCATATGTTATTATGCAGGAAGTCAGATGTACCTGTTCTCATCTGGCATATCCTGGTCTGCCTCAGCTGTTGATGACTCTGCATCTACACTGCTGTCGCTGCCCTGAGCCGACACACCATATGGGCTCTCTGGAGTCAAAGACTCACCACTGAAATAAGCAAACAGACACATATGCATAATCACAACACATAAGCAAACAGAAACATACACAAACACCAACACTGGTAGACATGCCTTCAGATGCGCACACAGTCGAGCATAAGTATCAAATGCATAGTTAAGATAGTGTCTGTTACACAGACAAGACAAGGTATGGAGCAAGATTAAATGGACCATTATTAAGAGACTTGAGTGGCATAAGAAGTCACATATACATTTAATACAGATGTACTAACTTGTTTCTTTTCTCTAGCAGATGTATGTACAACTCTTTCTCTTCCAAGACCTTCTTTAATGAACCGATCTCTCTTTGCTTCTCCAGCAGCTCCTTCTGCAGTCGATAGTTACTCTCTTCTAGAGTCTCACAGAAGGCCTGAGAATGTCGAATTGCATAACTAATATACACATGTGATCAGTTGAGCAAATTAAGGATGTTTGTTATGGTATGAACACATTAATTTAGATTTGAACAATGTTGTGGAGATACACCAAAATTTGTAATCAAAAATGGAAAGGGCCACTGCCCTACTATTAGCTACTTTCACTTGCTGAAATTTTGAGCCCAAACTTTTCATTATAAATTACAAGAGGGACAAACCCCCACAATGTACTAACAGAATAGGTTTCCAGTCAAGCTGGGCCAAAGAGCAAACACAAACAGACAGCAAGCAAACAAATAAGTTTGGGGAACAAATGATTGAACTAGGTACAGTCTGAAAGCATGTGTATGACGTTTAGTATCTGAATATGAGGTTGGCTAAAACCTGTTTACATTCATGAGCACGGGACAGTGAAGTGAGAATGCAGAGAAGCCTAAGGGTAAAACAACCTCAAGCTAAATGTAAAGACTAATATCTACATAATATTTCTTTGGTAATTCATTGATTCATAAGCAGAATAATTGACTAAACGTTGCAGTTGTGTTTGTTGCAGCCATATTCGTCAACATATCAATTTATAATAAATATGAATTCAATGGAAAATATTGATATGCACAATTTTATAGGTAACAGTCCACAAATTTCCACTTCCACACAGTACAACATTTACGCAATAGTTATTACCTTGCCTCCCTTTGTAAAACTAATCTGAAACAGGAGACATCTGTTCTGTGTCCATGCAAACTACAGGAATTCAGTAATAAAGGATCTGAACATGCTGCAAACACAATAATGGGAATTGCACAGTCCACAAATTCAAAAATATTCATGGGTGAATTACTGGCAGATATGTTAATGTGTATTGCACGTTCCCCAAATTTGTGTGTGTGTTTGCACACTGTATGTCATGTTGTGTGTTTTTTGTGTGAAAGTGTGAAACTCTGAAACACCGAAATGAATGTCTAATTAACCGAGCAGAGTTGTGAGCAGATAAAGTAACCTGGGTTTTGCATGTGAAAGAAGCTTATCGTGCTCTCACTCCATTGAGTGACGAGGTGTGTGTGTGTGTGTGTGTGTGTGTGTGTGTGTGTGTGTGTGTGTGTGTGTGTGTATCGGAGTACAGAGCTGCAACAATGTGTAGTTTCATTCATCTTACCCGACTTTCTTCCAGACTGTCAAAAGGACCTGGTGGGTCATCCAGACAAAGAAATTCTCGCACTGCCACACTACAAACGTGCGCACACACAGACACACACACACAAAATGCACAGACGCACAGAGACAACAAATACATGAACCTTAAACAGCAATCTAAAATCTTGTAAAATGACAAAACAATTCGGAAGGTTTCAGAAATAATAGCATAAATAAAAATAGGATCTAGTAAACAAGAATGACTCAACAAGAAAAAGTATACTTGTTAGGGTCATGAAAAAGCTTAGATCATAGGCGTCCATATTTTGGGTCATGAAAAAGGTTTGGATGTCAGTACTCCATAACTTATTTCATTTAAGACCATATAATAGTTCTGGTACATGAGGCAGCATTTAGATCTGAGCAGTTTACCCCATTAGCTGTGCCTCAATGATCAACTGCCAAGGGAAAGCTAAGTACATTAACTGACTGAATGCCAGAAAGCTCTTGAACAATGCTTCCAGAAAAGCTCTCCGTGTCAACTGGGGACATGGAAGGTGATACCTTTGTTTTATGCCTGTCAATTTGGCTCAGAAATTGGTCTATTTTAAATCTGAATTAGTTCATTTAAAATGTATTTTAAGCTTATATAAGCTAATAAAAATAAGTTGATATGTGAGCAGTGGACAGAATTTTAAAATCAATTTCTAAAATCCAGTATGTGGCTGCAGATAAATGCTAAAATATGTTTCTTTCTTACACCACACTTTTCAAATGCATTGTTCTTGGTAGGACTTTTTTTCATTTAGCAAGGGGAGTGCACGTGGGTACAACTGTGGCCAGAAACAACAAGTGCCAAATCCAACAACAATAACAAAAGCATTTAAAAACACCTCCCCTTATGCGACAAAACGTTACCTGGCCAAGGCAATCACACAAAATAAGCATTTTAAGTGATTTTCTTGAATAGCTCATCTTCATTAATACTTAACATGTCAAAAAAACAAACAAATCAAACTGTGCCAAATATCACGTATCACGATACAGTCCAGGTCAATCTAGTACATGCACATGCACAACCTTAAACCTGGGATAATCTCTAGATCCTTCTCTGTGACCTTAAACAGGGTGAAGGAAAAAGTCACAATAATTGAATCTAAAAAAAACTAAACATCACAAGCTCAGACGTCTATATTCTCACCAGTTAGCTATGTCCTTGTGAGCTACAAGGTTCTGTAGGAATGCCTGTAGTCCCAATTGTCTTTCCTCTAGAAAGTCGGCATCATAGTTATCTTTAAACCAGCGTTTTGGTGGCAGAGAGAGCCGGAATCCCGGAAACATCTCCTTCAACTGGAGGAGAAACACACAGCCACACAGGCATAGTCAGGCACAGACAAACACAGATATATTATTCATCCACAGTAGTTCATATATTTTGTTTTTAAAAAATTGCAACGATGCTTTCTACAACATGCACAGGCTCACTTAAGTAATAACTTAGCCCATAGTAATTTAATAAAACTGACATACCATATGATGCAAAATTAACCATTATCAGCAAGTTTGCCAGACAGTGTTGAAGCTATTACTCAAAATCCCCAAGCAAAAACATTTCTAATTATTGAGACAATGTGTGTAAAATAACAATACCCATAGTATTAATAATACCTGAACATTATAACAAATGCTGTCTAGGACAAGAAACGCAACAAATCCATGCATTCAGGGCAATTAATACTTATAACCACATCACTAAATACTCTCAAGCACAAACATGTTACAATGTTACAAGTTATATTTGCTTTACTATGTTATTTTCACCTGAATGCTTAGAAACTCTTTAGCAGTCATCCATAACTTATAGGAACATAAATATTATATAAATATGATGTCATATTCTCTTGGTTCCATATTCATTCGTTATTAACACGACTATAGAATATACAAATAAAATAATTACAATGGCAATATACACATTTAGAACCTGCCTTGAAGAAATTAACTAAATGAGGTTCTGTAGTCAAACGAGACACAAAAAAAAGCATTCTGGCAACACAGTTTGGGACGGCCATATAAAGAAAGATAGTTATTTCTAAGAACTCTTTAGCAGTCATCCATTCTCCAACCAACTTTATACCAGGGGTATAAATATTATATTAATATGAAATCACATTCCCTTAGTCATTCATGCTAATAACATGATAAAAGATGTCGATTTTCATCAAATACAACAGCTAGAGTAAAATCAGCCACACAGATTAAAATGGACATATCCACATTTAGAATTTAACTTAAAAAAAGACAAGACAGATTCAGACAAGACAGATTGGCAGCTTTCTGGCAGCAAACACGTAGTGTGAGACTGATGTAAAAATAAAGATGGATAAACAGAAAAGAACTGAACAGCCATTGTTAAGTATGGGGGAGTGGTAGTGATTCTCCCCTGGGAAAACATGTTGAATCATGATTATAATAAACCAGTACAGGAAGATTTACATAAAAAAAAAATTGTTGCCTCTGGTAATGGCAACTACAAAGTTGCAGTTGTATCTTCTGTCTATCCTCTTTTACATACACCTTTTCTATCTGTGACATAAAATTTGAATGACCCTGAAGTATTGTTCCACAGTACTTACAATTTCCTGTTTATGTGAGAGTAAGTATTCTAACTGTGTGTGTGTGTGTGTGTGTGAAAGCTTTTATTTTTGGTTTATTTAACAACAGTTTCAGCACCAATAGCTAACTAATAATCACAGACATATGTTTATATTACTTCATGACTAGTCACTCCTACATAGATCAGGCCAAAACATTCATGCAATATACATTAGATCAAACATACAGAAAACTAACAATAATACAATTTTTGTCAAAATCAAGAAGGCATAGTGTGCTAATAAAGACAGAGTATGGGAATTGTGAAAGGGTTTCTTAATGAACTCAAAAACAAGAAAATGAATAACCCTTACCATCAATATATTGACAAAAACCCTTTCTGGCACATGTTCTTTATTATGGAAACAGGTCTGACCTTGTCATTGAGTCTGGAGAAGTCAGTGTAACGGCGGAACACCACCCAGCTCTCCTCTTGACTCTTCTTTACCAGAACCTTATATACCTACCACAAAAATAAAACACGTCTTCATCAAGCCTTGATCAGATTTCATTTGTGTTGAAAATGTGAGACTAAACTTGATTTTTGTTGTTCACTCTTCATGTGTCTGCATCTTTACAAATGTGAAGGTGGAAAGATCATATAACTGTAACAAACCAAAACATACAAATGTCTCTGTAGACACTATACTAATTAATAAAATAATGTTGTGCAAAATTTACTGAAGTCTATATATTATCTACGGAAAATTTACAATGATATAAAATTCAGCGAGCTCTTTAGAACAAGGCATAGTGGCAATGGGACTAAAAAAAACACACTTGATTTCAATGATTAAGAGGCGTGTCACAATATAATAATGCAATGTTCCTATAGTTTAATTAATACTGGATAATTTTCTTCAAGAAATATTTTTGTCTAATTTGTTTAACTGGGTTAAATCTACTTTTAGGACTTTTGTGTAAAACACACAAATTATGTTTGCCATATTTATAGAGAAATATGTATAAATTGGTCAAGTGGGCTGCCACCCAAGTGTCCCACAAATCACATCCACTTCTGCGTGATAAAAATGTTTGACAATGAATGCATAATCAAACTACTGATGGGCCGATCCACATGTTTTCAGTACCGATTTCAATATACAATTCCTGATACTGAACCAATGCTTTTAGTTAATTATTCTTTCAGTTGATATACACTGCTCACAAAAAATGATGGGATACTTCATAATTAAATATCCCATAATTAAATATCCTCTAATTTTTGTGAGTAGTGTATTTTCAGGATGGTAGATTATACCTGGGCTCCAAGTGCTCCAACAGTTTTCCACCACACAACATAGTTGGTTGTCGAGTATGATAACGTTGAGCAACTTCTCTGTGATTCCTTTAGCCACAACTAACACAAACTAACTAACACAGCTAACACAAACTCCTGGCATTGTTGTTAGATGTGAAACCTCTGGAGGTGTTTGATTAAATTGAGTGTATTATATGATGCTGGGGGTTCAGGGTAAACTCTGGGACTGGAATACTGTGCCGTGTTCCATGTTAACGTTACGGCGGCTTTGCGGTGTAGCACAGGCTGTGTATGGATCGGCAAGTGGATCAGCTGCCCGATATCAGATATGTTAATTATTGTTCCTGATACTGTATCGGATTGGTCATATCTATTCAAACGCCAGCAGCAGAATTAATTTAGCACATAGTTGTTGGTTAATAGTCAGCTGTTGACTAAGTCCATCACCGGTCAAAAGAATTTGAATTACTAATGTCTACTCTAAGGCTTTGGATAATTAGGGTACATTTCACTAGAAAACAATCTGAACCAATTCAGAAATCTGCATGTTTTGGTGCATGGTGTAAGGGATTATGGGCTTTTCTCTTACTGTGAACTTGGCTCTCTCCTCCATGACCTCATAACCCAACACAGTAGGTGTTATGGGTCTCTCCTCCCATCTAGGTGTGTGTGGTGGTGTATCAGGTCTCGGGCAGCTGGAGAACTCCACAGTGGACTCGACTCCATTCATCCTGGCCCGCGTTATAGGACTCTGACATGGCAGAGTAAAGCAGCTACCACTGACTGAGTTGCTCATCCCTGAGCTGCCATCTTCTACTGTACCTTTAGTGAAGGAAGACTCTGAACTGCTGGACCCACTGCCCACACTTGACGCCCGTTTAGAACGCTTGGTGTTGGAGGAGCCTGTCAGGGCCCTGTCCATTGGTAAAGGCACTGGCACAAAAGGGGTGGCCATCAGTCTGGTTGTCCTCACGCTTTTTTAGGCAGTGATTCTGCAATGTACTTCTGTGTTCAACTGCTGTGGTTTATGATGAAGTCTTTTTAAGAAGTCTCGAACCATATGTGGATTGTTTGCTCTGCAATAGACAAATTTAGGTAGCTGATTAATCAATACAATGATCAAAGAGCATATCCATATCTACATATGTACAAAACTCATGGTTTCACATTTGACCAATTTCCACAATCACAGCACAGCACTTCTGCAAGGCATAAACTGTTTGCCAGTAGGGCTGCAACAACGAATCGATAAAATTCGATTATTAAAAGTGTTGAAAACGAATTTCATTATCGATTCATTGTATCACACGATTTATGTCTTACTCGCCTTTACATACCCGCTTACGTCACCTGTGCCGCTTCATAAACGCTGGAAAGAAATAATCAAAAAAGACTTGAACAGAGTGACACAAATTTCTAAATAAGTTTAACATTGTGTGGTTTATACGAGCAAACACTCTGTGCTCGATTATGTGAGATTGTCATTAGCACTATGTAGAGCAGGTAAAGGCTACATGTTGTACACGCTGTTGATTTACCTAGTAAAAGAGTTGTACTGCATCCTCGTGTCCGTAAATGATTACTAGAAGTAACCCACAATATTAATATTATATAGTGAGTCCGAAGAGCACAACATTCAGAAGTTAATACATTCTACAAAAGAAACATGACCGACGCAGAGAAGAAGGTTCGGCTTAAATCCTCAAAAGTGCGCTTCATGCAACTAAGAAATGTGTAACATGCAAGCTATGCAAAAGTGATTTGACTTGGCACAGGAGCAAACTGTGATAATACAGAACCTGAAACGGAAACATAGCATAGCACGGTTCATGATGTTTTTTTGCTTTTTAACTGGATAATTACAGTGATGGAGTATGTGTGTGTTACTTTTATATTAAATTTAATTAGCTTAAGCAGTGTTTATGTGCTTTATAAATAAATATAACGTATACACAGTTGTGGTAAGGACAGGCAGGATAAATTGTATTTAGACAGGGATTAAGGTAACATTCGAGCTACTCTAATTTGTGTAATTAGGTATTTACACACTTACATATTGTGCTAATGTGTGTGTATCTCTTAGCTTTAGCACTTTTGTTACTTAGTTGCTTTAACCTAATGCTGTAAATAAAACGTTTATTGACCTGTTTAAATTGATCTATCTATACTCACGCTATACTGTCTTTCTCATTTCAGAAAACAACAGCAGTTTTAAGTCTCATTTAATGTAATCTATTATTATTGAATTATTGTAAGCACTTATTTTCTCTCTTATTCAATGCTTTATTTCCGATTAAAGGAATAAAAAAACATGGAAAATATTTTTTCATTTTTTTAATTGATTAATCAGAGGAAAAAAATAATTGACCGATTAATCGATTATTAAAATAATCGTTAGTTGCAGCCCTACATTATGGATTAACCATATTGCTCAGGTGAAACCAGTCACCTTCCAGATCACACCAAAGAATATAGAAGCCATATCATAGAAGTTTCTTAAACATCAACTGTAAAGGTTCTGATTACTCCATAATGAAATTGAATTTTCCTTGAAACAATTGCAGTGCGTATGATAACACAAAGAATCATGACTGGAAATTGTTTTCAAAATGGCTTTGGGATTCATATTTGCAAAGCCACATATTGGGAGAATGTGTTAACTGTCTCTTGGAAAGGACGACTTTCAGAAGTGGAAAGTGTATGAGACCTATAACAGCTTTCCTAACTGGGTCATACTTTATGAGCAGGATATTGATTAAGGAAGCTAGAAAGAAAATATTGTTAACTCTGAAAAACTTACAAGACTTTCTGGTTGGCCTAACCAGCAGCACAGTGAGCAAGGTGGGAACAAGAGACAAGGACACTCACACACTCCTACACACACTTGCACACTATGGACACTTTATAGACATCAGTTAACCTAACACTCAACAAGTTATTGGACTGTTGGAGGAAACCATAGTAAACAGAGTAAGCCCATGTGGAAATGGACAGGACATGCAGACTCCACACAGAAATTACCCAGACCACTCCATCTGGGATTGAACCCAGGGCATTCTAGCTGTGAGACGACAGTGCTACCCACTGAGCCACTGTGTCAGCCAAGTATATAACAGTACTGCAAAAAGAAAGAAACAAGCACCCCATTTAACACAATCTGCATGTCCCACATACATAGACTCGAGACTTATTTGATTCCACATCATTTTCTTTTTGTGCTCAATTTCCTTTGCTCAATCTCCATTGGTGTTAACATATCAATGTTTTTTTTCAGTGTTATGTTCTGCTGAAGCAGATCTACGTAAAGGGTGAGAATAGTTACTGTCTTTTGTGTAATGGCACTTATTATACCGATGCAGTGGCTGGAGAGAAGAATATTCACACAGTTTGATTATCTACCTTACTACAAATTCACAGTAAACAACACATTTGATGGTATTTTCAAAGATCTACTATAAAATATCGCCTACAAGTGTGACTATGTAGTTAAACTACATTCTCTACACCACCATGTACATCCCAATGTGGTAAAGGGGAGGCAAGGTGGGGCAGCTATTACTATCTACCCCAGTTCAACTAATTTGACCCATAATCACATAAAATATCTTTCTGACAATGAATAATGTTTTAAAGCATGGCGGCCTTCTCAATGTGTCATGTTACCAATCATCTAGAAGTCCTACCTGTTATTGATTTCTGTAGCTAGTTTCAAGTACAGGTCGAGAAAATATTCTGTACTGTAATTGCATGTAAAATGTTTCTTCTAGAGCTGAAGTCTACACTGTAAATGAAAGTAACTTTATAATTTACAAATAAGTAAACTAAACATTAAGATTACAGAGAATTGTATAACTCACTGGTTGCTATATTTGCACTACACTTCGCTGATACACACCGTGTTCAATTAGATTTCTCCAATCAGATGTTCAGTATATGTTTTTGTGGGAGCATTTTATTCAATTAGCGGAGTAGGGTAATCAAATAGTTTGTATAACTATTTTTTATGAAAGTTTTTTTGCTCACTTTACTATTTTATTTCTTCTGTCAATGTGAATTTGATAGCATTGTGGCACTCTGTAAACATCACAAACATGCTCTGGTAGGACATTAGCTTTTTTCCATGTGAATTTTATAGCATTGTGGCACTCTGTAGACATTGCGAACATAATCTGGTAATTCTTGAGAAAGTCTGGTAAACTACAAGGCTGTTCGTTTTTTTTTTTTGTAAGCCTATGGATATATACAGTTAAACCAGTTAAACTGTTGACAGTTAAACTATCAATTTCTTGAATGACATACCAGCATGTAAACCACAACCCATACTGGTCTATATCTATTTTAGCAGGCTGCATGTAGCAAAGCAGAGAAACTTTGCTGTCATTACAAGAGGTAACCATGCTGCAATCCACCAATAAGTTAATAATAATGGAATAAAGTTCCATTAGCACAAACATTGTATGGGGCTTGATTAGTTTGTTGTGTGTTGCTTTGTAGGAGTTAAATTCTTTTTATCAGTGCAGAAACAGTTGCATGATGAAGCTGTTTTGGTCACCGTTTCCCTGGGAAATCATACTAGAACCTGATATTATACAAATATCCCTGTATTTTAAAGTAGGCTGTTGAGCAAAGGGCTCATTCTTTTCTTTTGCTATGTGAAAAAGAGTAGCAAGTCAATCAGATGCCTATATCGTTCCTTCGAGGTTGTTGAGTCAGGTCTGTTTCTTTCTTCTTCTCTGTTTTAGAGGTAACGTGCTATATATCAGTAAGTGGATGTATGTTTATATTACAGTGACCTTTTAGCAATAAGTAATATAGTCAGTCTCTGCATACTGATTGTGTTGTCACACTTGCTAGCTGATGGAAAACTCTGTCAATTCAGGGCACGTCGAGATACCCTCATAAAACTGTCTCAAGGTGTGATGAAACATGACAAAGGCGTAATTCACTCATTTGCTATCTTCCGCACCGGCTTATAAAACATCGAGGGAGATTATGGAAATAAGCACTACTGCGAATATTACCATCAGCCCAAAGTGCCAACAGCTCCATATGTTCATAACAGCTTATTGTTGACTCAACTGTCAGTATGACGACCAGAATTATTGCAGTTATTAGAGGGTACCTAATATTAACGGATTCTCTTGGTCATATGAATTGTAGGCTGCATTATTTTAGAGCGGCCTGAAAGGATGAAACTGTCAGAGCACGAGAAATCAATGTCATACCAGACTGGAATAGTTAAAACTTGGCTACTGACGGCTGTACATACTGTTCTTATGAACTATAGATACTACAAACATTCAGTAGTTTATTCTTTCTAAAGCACTTCTGATTTATAAATACCGTTTTAAATACAATTTGTGAATAGTGGTAGTGCTTCTCTTCGTTTTTGCTCCATGATTGGTGTAGAGCAAGAGCAATAGCTTGTGTGTTTTAGCAGAATCAGTGCAGGCTGCGGTCGGTCTCATATTAAGTAAAACATATTTGCAGATTAAATTTTCTGGACAAGCTGTGCTTTGGTGATATTAAGTTGAATTGATTTAGTCCTTATAAGTGAGTGTATGTGACGAGGGGCACACAGTGCTCTTAAAGAGAATCTAAGAAACGTATTTACCTAATGGATTTTCTGTAAGCGGCGTTCCTGTTATTGATTGTTCATGAAGAGCAAATGTTTACTAAAACTGATTTCATATGCATGGAAAAAACACAATTTCTCCTGGCTCTGCTCTTAATATTATTTGATTGTAATTTTTTTAGATCAGCTATTTTCCATTTCTGAATTTATCTCTGTGCCTCTGGGAACTTTGCAAAGGTTCACTCATTTCAATTAAAATAATAAGCAAAGGTGATAACAAAAAAGACCTTGTGCCAAATCTCAGTTATCTTAATGAAGGAGTTTGGGGATTTGCAGGATGTGACTGTACAGACTGAATGTTAAAGCCGTCTCTGTCTTTCTGTGACTGCCACCTGTCCTTCTGCTCATCCCATCACTCCTTTTCTCTAAAACCCTGTCCTCCGTGTTATCAGTGTGCTTTTCTGTGCACTACTCGTTTACATTGCATCCTTCATTTCTGCTGCCATTGGTGTTTAGTATTGTGTGTCATATGTTTATGTGCTGGCACTAGCTCTGCGGATTGTGACTTGCAACAATACCACTGTACATGTATGACAGTGGAGCGTTAATATCATAGAAATATCAATCAGTAGTAGGCATTCCACTGCACACAAAAATTTGGAAATATTTCATTTTTGTGAGCCGGTATAATATATAGGCTGCTACTCAAAATGAAATATCCCATAATGAAATATCACCTAATATTTGTGAGCAGTGTATTTGCAGTGTTAGTTCTGGCAACAATGGTGTGTAATCTGTGGGATTTGTGGGATTATAGATCCTTTTTTCTGTTTTTGTTTTAACAGTCTTTGGTCCCTCTGAGGACTCCATATAACGGTGTAATGCCATTTAAAAGTTGCCCTTAGTCAAAGTGACTTATAGTCGAAAAGAACAAGTAGAGTAAGATAAGAATCTTAAACTGTATTTAACAATTGTTAATTTGTAGCCAAAATACAGCTATTTGAAATCGGACCACTGCTTAAACTAATTACTTTATAGGCTAAAACAAAATGACTGAGATGTGTGAAATGGTCAGTTGATATACTTATCTCTTTCTATGTCTGCATTTTTCTCTCAGTGTATGTACGCTTTAACTCGGGTCATGGTTTCCCAGTGGAGGTGGAGAACGGTGCATGTGTTTCTGAGCTAAAGGAGAAGGTGGGCCGCCTGCAGGGTGTTCGACCAGATGAACTGCGAGTAATTTTTGCCGGACGAGAGCTTCACAGTGACTCTACGTTACAGGTACCTTCACGTGTCTGTTTGCGGTTCTCCGCAGATCATTTTTTCATAATGGCAAGGTTACTACCCATCTCTTGTTAGCAGTGCAGAAAGACTTAGTGTTAGGCTACACAGACAGCTGAGGTCGATTTTCCTACATTCATTCTCATGTTCTCCCAGATCTCTTTACCTCTCATTCTGCTTTCTCAAGCCATTATTGTGTCACTCTTTATCCATGTTTCTATCCTCAAAGCCCCTTTTCTATTACAGACCTAGTTAACATCCATTTTGCTTTTACTGGTCAACTTCCAGTTGGCCTGCATTCTTTCACACATGAAAAACCTGAAACATATTGTAAGATTCAAAAGATCCCATAAGCACTATAGCTTGTTTTCACACCTTTGTTTTGTTTACATGAGTGATTCACAAATTATTCCTCCAATCTGTTTTCATATCACACTACCTAATTCATTAAAGTACTTCAATCGCAGGCATAAATGTGCAGCGGCAACTTGATTTTTGAATCGATCCAATTTCTCCTGTTCAGGAAGATTTTTTTTTGCATGGAGTAATGACAGGGATGTTTAACATAAAGTTGCATTATACATCTAAAACATCGCTAAAAAGTCGCTGATTCTGAATGCGTGTCTTCGAGATGAACGTGTTCTAACTCCTTTGTAGTCACTGAAATGTTAACACAACTGTACAAATTGGCCATTTAATTTTTGATATTTGAAAGGAAGCTGAACTTCCCTTGCAGTTGCAAAAATTGTAGCTGTGGTAAAGAGATAGAAGATTGCTCGATCTTGTGATTCCTGATTTCTTTCCTCACTTGAATGGCTGGGTAAGTGGAAAAGTGATAGCACAAACCACTGCTTGTTTGGATTAGGATGTCTGCATCATTCACTATATATACACTATTTTATATATATATATGTATGTATGTTTATATGTGTGTGTA
>JAUZST010014194.1:0-10713 GCA_034779995.1 Parotocinclus haroldoi
CGCTATACGTGTAAATCGTACAATAAAGGTTTAATAAACATTTAATATCTTACATCAATTACAGCACGTCCCGTCTTATAACATAGGGCATGTTCGATTAATCGTCCCAGCCGCTTATTAGGACTAAAACCACCATACAGATTCGACTGTAATAAGCATCAGCAAAGTCAATGACTGTCATTGAGTAGCAGGTGATATATTTACGTAGGTGTATTCAACAGGAGCAGGTCAGACTGGACCAGAGTGCCCCCACATTGTGTTCAGTAGGGTGTATGGTCACCCAAAAAGGTCAAAACACAGACCGGGATGGGACATGGACAGGATCTGATTATCTAGCGGGTTCTCCTCCTCTTTTTGTGAGCAGTGTAGGTTTAATGCAGCATTTGAGCTGGCTCTATTCAGAGTCGCACACGTACGCACAGGAGCAGGGATTTGATCCCGAACCCTTCCTTTGTTTATTGTACAGGGAAGCTCGGAGGATTAACTGACAGGATTCACAAGGGCCCCCGGGTGGCACATACCTTCTGGTACTCCCTTATCGCCTTGAACGCGGGTGACTTCATGTGGTGGCCCCAGCAGCCCAGCCAGTCATGATTCTCTGCAACGAAAAGCCTTTTTCGTAAAAAGTCGAAATGTGCAACCTTTACATAACCGGTGTGAGAGAACTCAGCAGTCCAGTCAGCCCTCTGTACCCTCGGAAAGCTCCTAAACTCTCTTAATCATACCCAGATTCATTACAACACGTACCGCAACATAAATGGTCTCCAAACAGTCTTTAACGTCGCTGTGCGCCGTTTAGGGCCAGAAAAAAAAAAAAAAAAAAAAAAAAAAAAAAAAAGGGGTCTACATCCTCATCAGCGACATTTTACACAACAACAACAATCTGAAAACGTGTTGCCCGCCAATGTGTTTGATCCACGTTGGCTGCATCGACTCACACAGAGGGCTGACTATTATTTATTTATTTTTTAAAAAAAAAAAAAAAAAAAGAAAAGAAAAGGTAATCCAGATACTAAACAAAAACCTGGTGTTTGACTCACTTTTGGTGACTACGAAGTGGGACCTGGCAACCGTGTGCTTGACTATGTTGGGCGTGACGCTGCTCATCTTCCATTTTAGGAGTTTCCTCTGCTCCACAGGAAGCTGCTCCACTGGATGTGCACCAATAACAGTTATAAATTAGGACGAAACGCATGTGTGTAACTAAAGGTAGGATGGAAGCTGGATTGAACGGTAACAAAAGATGAACGACGTGTGTGTGTGTGTGTGTGTGTGTGTGTGTGTGTGTGCGCGTGCGCGCTGACCTCTTTCACGGGCCGTACTGAAGTACAATGTGGGGGGCATGAAGGGGAACAGACTGGGCACAAGAGCCGGCTTTACATCCTGCTCATCGTCCACATCAGGGCTCCCGGGCTCGTCAACGCTTCAACATGGATCAAAAGACGAAATGTCATTTAATAACACTTAAAATAAAATTAAAAAAAAAAAAGGAAACCTGCAATCCAAATAACTACAGGACCAAACCTAACACACATCAGATCGGAATTCAAAAATCCCTACTTTATTCCCGTACAAAAATGCCGGTAAACACGCGCCAGGGTCGTTTTCAAATCCAGCTCAAACGTTCAAACGTTCACAAACCAAAAACGCCTCCAGTTAAAACTGGTCTGCAACGCATTTAACAACAGGGCCTTCAAACACCGGTCACTGGGGTCCAACACCGGAGCACCTTCTCACCCCGTCTGAACCCCCCCCACTTCCCCACTTCTCAGAACGACCCGTTTGGAGCGACGGTTCCTTCAACTTCTCATGCTGAATGTGTAATCGCTCCCTTAATCGTTAATCGCAGTCATGGCAACCTGCTCTCAAGAGGATGTTAAAAACACAAGAAATCAAACTTGGAGAGAAAAACGTTTTTTTTTTTTTAAATAGCCAAACCTTTCTTTTCAGTTGTGTACCACTTGCATTTCCTTTGCTAAAAACCCATTTCAATTTCTTATATTATTGCAACCAGAGTCAAACTTTTTTTTTCCTGCCAGCATTTGTTGCAGTTTGGAAAACGTCAAGCGGAATTTGCTTAATCTGCGCCTTTTTTTTTTTTTTTAAACAATGGGAACAGTCTCAAAGCAGCATTACAGAATCAGACTAACAGACCGAAACCCCCCCCCCCCCGTGTTGTTCAAGACAGTGGAAAGGAAAAACCCCTTAGACTCAGAAATACAGCAAGAGACCTCGAGAGGAACCAAACTTCTACCTGTAGAGTCCGATCTCTAGAATGCAAAATACTTTTTTTTTCTTCTGTCATAAACCAAACTCAGTTTATTTGTGCAGAGGAAAACCCCAACCCTACCATGGGTCTCCTCACATTAACACACACACACACACACACACACACACACACACAGGAATGCATGTGCTCCAAATATGAGAGGCACTGAGTCTTGGTCTGGCAGGATCCGCCTCAAATTAAGCTCTGACTCAAAGATTAAAAGTTAAGTTTAATCACATATTACTATACTATTGAACATGTTTGTTACCTGAAACACTTGTCAACTCTAAAAAACCTGATAAATCTGTTTACGTGGTGCTCAAGAACCTACGAATGTCCATTTAGGCAAAAATTTACTCACCGCTTGCTCGTTTTTTTTGTGAATAAGGCCCTTTGGGTCTCCCTTATAACATTTAGGGAGATTTTTCCTTGCCACTGTCAACCAAGGCTTGCTCACTTAAAGCCTAGCTAGTTATAAAGCTGCTTCTGAGCCAACGCTGTGTTGTAAAAAGGGGTTAGAGAAACAAAGTTGACCAGACGATTGGCCAAAAACGTTCTATGGCCCGGCCCGGCCCGGCTCTGGCTGTCAAAGATCTGTAGCCATCTTTGTTATCTTTGTTTGTTGTTATTTATTCTGAATTTTATTACTCATTTAGATTTCATAACCGATTTAAACCGTACTAGTTATTTACTTTTACCACTACAACAACTGAAATACGTCAATGAACATCTGGGCCACCCAATGGAGGACGGGTCTCTTTTTGAGTCCTCCGAAGGTTTTTTCCCCTTCTACATTCAGGGAGCTTTTCCTTGCCACTGTCACCCTAGGCTTGCTTGATTTGGGATTGGCCTTTTAAGACCATATGATATAATATTGTAAAGCGGCTTTCAGACGGTGCTCCATTGGAAAAAGCTCTAAAGATGCACCTTCGACTAATCTTAAATTTCTAAAACAAACAAAAGGCAAAACAAAACCCCACAATCAAAACTTCTGTATTTTCAGCTCGAACGATTGATCAAAAGGTATCCGAACGGACTACTTTTAAAAGGTGCCAAAATGGTGCTTAGAGCTCGAAGGGTAAAAAGGAAAACGAAGCAAACCAAAAAAAACATATAATAAATACGAGGAAACTCACGCGATCGTCATGCGGAACGACGTTGCTGCTCTGGTTCGGATTCTGAACTGATTTTGACCGCGACTTATCCTGGACCAGGCCTACACTCTGAACCAAAAAAAAAAAAAAAACAAAAAAACAAAAACACAACCTACAAATACAACGACGAGCCGGGACAGCTCCGAGGTCGCGCCACCCATCTCCTGCATCCATTCTCTCGAAACAGAGGGACAGTTCCACCACTCACTCACAGTTAGGAGATGTTTCTACTGACCCGTGTGCTCTCTGGCTTTTCACACACACAGCAGTCACCAGAACAAGAACAAAAACGTTTCAACTAAACTTCTGTTTGCGCCACAACTACAGAGAGATCAGGTGATCAGCAAAGAGGCATGCAGTGGAGGAAACCAAGCTATTTATAACCTCTCTCACACACACACACACACACACACACACACACACACACACACACACACACCACGCTCGACCCCAGAACCCACAAAAACTGAAGGAACATTAAAAAAAAAAAAAGAAGAAGGATTTGCTGGAGTTGAGGTGTGTACAATCTGGCAACCAGTGTTTTAACATGACATTCTTGGGCTGGCTCATGTGGTCATTTTGGGTTTCAAAACACGTTTTTTTCCTGAAACGGCAGTGCTAATAAAATGTTTACTATGATAGATCTTCTGATTACACTGCTGTTTTATGGACCTATTAAAAAAATTTAATTAAATTAAGCTTACCTGGATGAGGGAGTTGCCGACGTCGCTGAGGAGACGTCACAGTCCGATCCATCTGTGGGCAAAAAAAAGATCAAGTACAGCATTAACCGAGTTACATGGGCCACGTGGAACATGGACGGGAACCCATAGGCACCCCACGAGTCAATTTGGGTACAAAGCAGAGGGCTGCGAGACGACTAATAACCCTTTTTTTTTTTAAAAATCAGGAGTCTCAAGTCAGGCTTTTATTCGCTAAAATGGACTGTGTTTAATATTCTATTATTTACCAACAGGAGGCGCTATTTCTGTCCCACAAATTCCATGTGGATGATACGGGTAAGGGTGATTTTTACAAATCATGGAAACACTTTTACTGTGGGAGATTTAGTTGTATTTAAGGTTTTATATGTTTATATAACTCAGAGCTCCAAAGTGTAAGGGAAACGACCACAAATTCAAACGCAAATACGTGATAATTAAATCGGATTTGCGTTTTCATTTGTTCTTAAAATCCCATTAAAGGATTTTTTTTAGGCGTGTGCTTTTTTAATCTCTGTGGCTCTGCTTTAGATGCGAGAGGACGTCCAACTGAAGGCATATTGTCGAGACGGGGCGCTGTATCGGAGCGTACGGGGGTTCGGTGGGGTAGCGCCGCTGCCTCACAGCAAGGTGGTCCCGGGTTCGATCCCAGGGTGGAGCGGCCTGGGTCCTCCCCGTGTCGGCGTGGGTTTACTCCGGGTACTCCGGTTTCCTCCCACAGTCCAAAGACATGCGTTAGGTTAACTGGTGTCTCTAAAGTAGCGTTCCTTACAACGAATTGGAGCCCCAGAGTTGAAGGGTGGGCACCGGCTGGTCTGCGACCCCGTGTGGATTAAGCAGAAGAGGTTCCAAAGCCCTGGTTCTGGATTCAGATGCAAATGCACTGCTCCCAAAAACTCGGGGATATTTTATTGGGGATAGTTCCCCTAACTTTTGTGAGCAGTGTACCTGCGATAGAGTTCGTGAAACTTTACGCCCTTCCCGAGCGAGTCTCTGTGACGCGCGTTCGTTCGCCACCCTTTACGTTAACTAAAAGAAATTAATTTTTTTAAAAACCACACGACTCGACGGGAACACATACCATCGCCATCGTCACTGCAAACGTTGTCCAGCTCCTCCGGGAGCTCCTCTTCGTCCCCGTCCTGTAGCACAGGAGCATTCTCCTGACTGAGACAAAAATGGGACACCGTGATGCTTTCGGGTAAAACAAGATCCCTCAAAGTCACTTGCAAAAGACCATAAGGGGCACTTAAAAAACACCGACTGACCGCCGGGAGTTATCGTTAACTAGGTGCATTCTGATCTTTAAATGCGTTTTGTCACAAAAGCCGTTATTGTCAAACAGCGGAGCCGCTTTTGAGCAGAAACGTGGCTCAAAGGAGCAAAAAAAAAAGGCCTAAACAAGGCACCAACACACACAGGGGTATGATCTTATAAATATAATATTGTAGTAGCATTTACTTATTTATACTTGGTCAAAATCATATTTAAAACATCTAAAAAAAAACCCCAGACGTTAGTACACACCCCCTGACATCAGGTTCGTCAAGGCTTAGGTCCTCTTCAGCGGGGTGCTGACGGACCTCCTTCGTGAGGTGTATGGCAGATATTTGGTTCATCACCGAGTAAACGCTGGGAGTCTGAGGAGAGGCTGTTGCGGATCGGAGCTCCTGTGGAATGGCACGCGAGCCGTCCCGAAACTCTGCATCGTGAGCTGCATGGTTACCCAGGCAAAGGGGGGCGGAGACGTCCACGTCTACGTCTACATCCATATCCGACTCTCCGTTCGCATTGATAAGGCAAAGCGTCCGGGTTTCCCATGAGGACTTGGCACCTGAGGTTGTCTTTATTGCAGTCTGGCTATCACAGTTGGCCCTCAGAGGGCCGTTCAGGATCCCGTGGCGAGTGTGACCAATGCTTTTGGCGAGCTTTTGTACAGCATCTGTGAACTCGACCTCAGGGCTGAGCTTGGTCACTCCCTGAGGGGCTTCCCTCGTGCTGTACTCCACAGCGCAATCCAACACGCGCTCGTTCTCCTTGGCGTCTTCCTGACCCCCAAAAACGTGATCCCCAGCGTGAGGCACAGCTGTTGGGGAGGGCCTGTTCAGGTCTGCGTTGTCTCGCAAAGCAGCAAGGATAGTCGCGGGCCTGGCACCGGCACCGGCACCGACCTTGGCAGCGTTGTTTCTGAGCTTGCCTCTTGCCCAGAAGGAAGACTGGTTTGCGGGCATGGTTCTCTCTATAGCTGGCCTTCTCTGAGAGCAGGTCTTGGGCGGAGAGGGGCAGCTCGGGTACACGTACAGCGGAGGTGCAGACGCCCTTTTACCTAACAGTCCTGGTTTGAACCTGAGCGAATCCACGGGCCAGCGGGACCGAGGGCTGCGAAGGATCGGCTCCAAATGACATGCAGAGTAGGGGACGTTAAAGAGAGGCGAGCTCTTCGAGGCAACACTTGGCGTTCTTTGAATAAACGGGTGAGCACCCGCGCTCTGGGCACGGGCAACCCGGGGTACAGTAGGCACAGTCGGAGAGGCACGCTGTGAGTGAAGCCCTGAGATATGATACCGCCGATCGGGCGCGCCGACACTCGGTAGGGACACAGAGCAGCCGAGCGATCGGGGACGAAGCCTTTTTCCCTCAGTGACGGCAGGAGACACGTGAAGGACCGCAGACTTTGCTAAGAAAGCGACGGGAGGCTGCGGACCCCGCCTTCTCGTGTCCTCAGCTCCACTGGAAGCCATGGACTTCCATCTTCTCCGTCTCCAGCACAGATGCTCATAAATAAAGAGCCACCAAGCCGCCCACCTACAACTGCAAAAAAAAAAAAAAAGCACAGCCGTACACAAAGCTTAAACTTGGAGATGGAGGCTGAAGAGCATCCAAAACATTCTCCATTAGCAACCTAACGCGTGCTCGTGCAATACTTCTTATGACACGTGCAATAAGTTTTTTACTACCCCAACACTACTGATTTAAGCAAGGAATAGCAGATTTGGGGGAGGGGGGGTGGTGACCAGGTGAGATCATTCCAGGTGAGGTGAATCGCGTTCATAAACAGGATTTCACCTAAACCTAAAACCACTCCACTACGATCTACTTCGGGTTACCCTTCACAAAACCAAAGAAAATGTCCCAATCGGCCATTCAGCCATTGTAAACCATACAGCCAAGGATCAGGCAGCGTTAGCTACAACTGCTGCCGTGCTTATTTAGTCCCCAAGTGGTCCACTTTAAAACTTTACAGCTCATATTTACCGACCTATGCACGACTAAGCTCCGGATCCAGGACGCCCAGCTCTGGTTAGCAGTTTCTCAGGCACGAGACGGTCAGTTCAGCGAGCTAACCCGAGCGCACATGGACTAACAGCGTCTCAGCGTGTCCCCCGCATCTTTAACACGCATGCGCGGTACAAACCGGACTCAGGCTCGATTCCAATCGACTCACCATCCCCTACAGGAGTGCACTACATGAGGTAAGCGTTGTCGGTCGAAAATGACCCTAAACACTAGTTAATCTAGGCGCCACACTTGAGCCGGACACCACGTGGAACGAAAGTGTTTTAAAAAATAAACCTATTAACATGAAATACATATTAGTACTCATTCCAGGTTAGTAGGATGGCTGAGAGAACAAGGCCAATACGACTAGTTCTGTCACCTCACGTCCAGAGACCTGGGTTCGAGTCCTCTGTCTGGGTGGATTTTGTATGTTCTCCCTGCGTATGTCTGTTGGGGTATCCAACCAATAATCGTGTTTTATTTGGAACAGTCTTAGACTCTTATATTGTAAAAGTGTGACTTTGCTAAAAAAAAAAAAAAAAAAAAAAGAAGAAGAATAAAACAAACACAAAACCTGTATATTCCTGTATAATAACAACAATAATCGTTTTGCTGCTCCGTATCGCTCCTCATACAACGGCTGAATCGAATCCATGTCATTCGACTCCGAAGCTTCAGAATCGATTCCATTCCAAGAGCACCATTCCATCCTGAGAATCGGTTCTTAAGAATCAATCTAAAGCCGTCATTCCGCTTCAGGACGGAGGCTGCGGGTTGAGAGGAACCTTACGGTTCTGCTCAGCTTCAGCTCACAAGCTCGACGGAACTTGAAAAAAAAAATAACCAAAGCAAACACCGTCTCAGTCTATGTCACCCGTCCCTCAGTGTTTAGTAATCAAGCCAAGCTTGAAAACGCAGCATTTCTGTGTCTCAAGCTAAGCTAAGCTAGGCTAACAGGCTATCCGCAGGCCCTGTATTACACGTACGGCTAGCCAAACGCGCTTTGTTTTGTACGAAACAAGTGTGAATTATCAGCAATGGCGATCATTTCTCCTACCTGAGATAGCCAACCGGTTACATTTCGGTCTACACGAGGAATATCTATATATAAAGCTGTGGCGGCTCTTCAGGGTAAAAAAACCGCGCTAGTGTTTCATATGCCAAGAGCCACCCTGTTACCAAGCAACCCCGCCACGCCAAACCAAACTATGCAGACCATAATAATATGTACATGGCTTTAGTGCTCAAAACTATTTCAAATGAACGACGATTAAACTCAAAAATCAAGTTAAATACCGACCGAATTTCGCTGTTAGTGTAATAAAGAGATCAGACTTAAGAATTAGGTTATTACTGTAATAAGTATTGCATTCATTAATTAGCGTTTTAAATTACACAGTGGTAGTTTTGCAGCATTTAAGGGAGCAGTATTTTAAAAGAAAAATGCGATGGTACATTTAGATAACAAATAAAACTCCCATAAACGAATTCATTTCGATACTGGCACTGTAATATCACGCTGTTTGGAAATATTGTGTAGTGACTTAGTAATTTAGGGTGGTGTGAAGTTCTGGCTGCAGCCTGAGCTACTGAGATCATGTAAAAATGAAGTTACTGCGCCCTCTTGTGGTCACGGTCCGTTCAATCAAAGTAGCAGTGATTGAAAGGAAGTGAGAGAGAGAGACAAAGAGAGAGAGAGAGAGACAGAGAGAGAGAAGAGTAAAATCGTGATCTTTCAGAAAAAAAACCCAGATGTCAGGAACACAGGTACCAGCTAAACCTGGGCAGCACCGTCCTGGAGCACACGATGCAGTACACTTACCTCGGCCTGATCATTACTGCATCTGGGAGTTTCAGGAAGGCAGTGAATGCACTAACAGAAAAAGCTCGGCGAGCTCTCTTTATAATCAGAAATAAATTCTATCGTCTCCCCATCCCCATCTCAATCTGGTTTAAAGTGTTCGATAGTGTCATTCAGCCCATTATGCTATTTGGGAGTGAGGTGTGGGGTCCACTCGGTCAGCATTACTACACTACATGGGACAAGCATCCAACAGAAAGCCTACATGCTAAATTCTGTAGATTCATCTTAAACATACCAAGATAAACACCAACCAATGCATGCAGGGCAGAATTAGGCCGATTCCCTCTGTCAATAAACATCGAAAAAAGAACTTAAGAATTCTGCATGCATTTAAGAAGCAGTACCAAGGAAATGCTTCATTTCAAAGCCTTACAGAGCCCGAAAAGAGCTCCATCAGTCAGCTGGCTATGACAATTATTAACCCGCTAACATCAACACCAACAAACAATCCAACTACAACTACCACAACTAACCATCAGTCTCACTCCTGCACTGCTTTAAACCCCAAACCCGACATTAATCAGATCATCCAAAATACTAATCAGCTTTATCTGGACCACTGAGAAAACCAAATTCAAACTCAGAATAAACTGAAACTCTATCTGACCCTAAACCCCTAGTATGAATTGGCTGAATATCTCATGAATGTCACAGATCCAAAGCAGAGACAAATCCTGACCAACAACCACAGCCTGGCTCTGGAAACGGGCCGCTATAAAAAGAGCTGGATGCCCAGAGAGGGCAGGGTGTGTGTGCACTTTACGACAGGAGAGGTCGAGACAGAGACGCACTTTCTCCTTCACTGTAAAAAATACCAAACGATTAGAGACATTTACCTAAACAAATTTCATCTAATTATACCAAATTTTAAAAAACAAAGTGAATTGGACCAGTTAAAATTAATTCTAGGTGAGGGAGGAACAGCAGCTCTCGCTGCTAAATACGTAACAGCCTGTCACCACCTGAAAGTTGGTAACACACACACAAAATTAGTAGGATTCAAATTGTTAAAATTACTTATTTTAATTTATACTACCATTTGTAACTAGACGTGCTACCTATTTATGTCTGCTGTTAATAGTACTCTATTGTATTTATTAATAGAATTGTCCTTTTGTTTTTTAGAGAGAGAGAGAGAGAGAGAGAGAGAGAGAGAGAGAGAGAGATAGAGAGAGACAGAGAGAGAGATTCTCTGCTCTCTGTGAGGATCAGAAGCTCCGGGTGATCTTGGGAGAAGAAGCAGGAACAGTGAGCGTAGCTGCTTGATTCGACTCTACATAACTGTAGAAAATCAACTGCATCATCTGCAGATGAACACAACTACATCGAACCCTCATGTAATATCCATGTAATGTCCTGTAATATCACTACCACCTTTTTCAATTATTGTAGTTATATTATCTATTTAATTCTTGGACTATTTAA
>JAUZST010014195.1:0-10711 GCA_034779995.1 Parotocinclus haroldoi
ATATATAAGATATAGATATATAGATTTAAGAATTTATATTAGACGTGTCCAGAAGTTACGTCAACTACACTGAGCCCAAAGGAATCTAGGATGGGCCATCACACAGTGAAAACATGCATTGTGGTTGTGAATTAGTACTATAAATCTTTGTTGGAAAACATGGATGCCATGAGCTCCGCAGCAAGATTAAAATATGAAATCAAATGAATGAATGTCCACAGATAATGGATATCTTGTTCTATTTGATTTAAGTGCAGCAATTAACACTACACTATATTACTAAACAAGTCAGAAAATACTTCAGATGTGGCAAGGGAATGGCAATTTCTTGCTTTAGATTTGTTTTATTAGGTGGAGCAAAGGCTGCGTGAGACAGTTTATCTACATTTATTCTAAACCTGATGTAAACCTCAATAAGACTGTTCAGTAACACCTACTTAATCTACTCATCACATTAGCAACATCACTAAATTGCCTTTAAGTGTGATCACTCAGGTTTGCTGATTGTTGGGGAGATGGGCTGCTAATTTCGCATGTGGTTGCTGTGTTACCTTCTGGTTCTCTTTTTAGCTATGCTGCTATAGCTAATGCTAGGGTCACCGTCTCCGTAAACTCCCTTATCAATTCTGAGGTAGAATAGAACCTGATGGACCAAGATCTTGTGGCCCAGATCAGCACCCAACTGAAAGCCCTGGAGACGCCCAGATAACACACCAGACTCTTCCTATCACACCTGATGCTGTCTATTAACCACCGAGAATCTCCCTTACCGTCATCCACTTACCCAAGACCCCTTTGGTTCTCAGACCCCTTGTGGCTGTTTCACCACAACCCCACAGTTAAGTGGAAATGCAGGAGGATCTCTAGCTGGAACAATGAGTGTCACAAGAGCTGCCTACTCTCCGCCCAAAGAAGCCGTGGATCTCTCCAAGCTGCCCACACAGCATCACAACCTCTTGGAGGTGTTCAGTCAGGCCACTAGGCTGCCATCAGCCATATGACTGTGCCACAGACCTGCTCCCAGGCGCCCCTCTACCTGCCAGAAGGCGATGAAGGAGTATGTGGCAGACTGCCTGACGACAGGACTCATCAGAACCTTTTCATCACCTTTGGGGGTCGAATTCTTCTTTGTGGCTAAGAAGGATGGCATCCTACCCCCTGCATCAACCTGAACACAAGTACCTCCTTCAAGGGGCCACCACATTTACTAAGCTCTACAGGTCCCGATTGATCATGGTTCACCTGTTAGCACTCCCTCTATCTGCTACACACCTGAACTGGATTCCACATCATCATCTCTATGCAATAAAAAGCTGGCTACAACTCCCAGAACTCGGCAGAACGTCCATTTTCCTAATTACTGATTAGCCTTAGCATGCTACGCAAGCAAGCTTCTGTTTTACTTATGTTTTGGGATCCCATGACTTCTGGATCCTAGTTTCCTTTCCTTAAATATCTTTATTCCTTCAGATTTCAGACCGGCTTCACGGTCCTTTGTTACTTTTGTTACTGCCTGTGCATTTTTGTATTTTTTTGCCTTTTTGGCTCCCTAGATTTACCCCTTTGGGATACGTAGCACTTTGTGCTCTTAATAATTATTTAAGTTAATACATTTTCTCTTTTTTCCCAGAGGTTGTGTCCTGGCACCAGTTCCAGCCCCACACACTAAGATGTTCCTCTGCTTCATCCCCACTTAAGCTGTTCTTCTGTCATAAATTCTAAATAATGAAAATATGCATATATGTATTTTTATGTTATTCTGTATGCTATTGCTTTTGATTTTCTCTATTTTATTATAATCTTCATAATATTCAATTTTTAAAAAAAAAAAAGACCTGCTGTTTTAGCATATTTTTAAACATGTTTTCTCTGTTAATAATTATTTATTTTTTAAACTAGTACTATAAATGTATTACTTAGACAACTTAGTAATATCTGATTTGAGACAAAGCACCATTGTAAAAACACTCTATAGAAATAAAGCTGACTTTATTATGGCATTTGGCCACAACTGTACAAATAGTACACAACTGTGACAATATAGCAAAGCTGTCTTTATATTTTTATGCCTCTCTCAGAAACAGAAAGTTATGACTTAACAGTATAATTTTGAACTCTTTTAATATAATAAATTTTTAAATCTTAAATCTGAATCTACTCACATGTGCATTTATTTTCTCTACGTCTTGAGGTTTTCTACTGCGTTAAAAATGGGTTAACTGGCATCTCTAAGTTGTCCTAGTGTGAGAGAATGAAAATGCATGTCTGTGTGAGGGTCTGTTGTAGCCTAGCAGTTAAGGTACTGGACTCTGAACCTGATGATCAAGAGTTCAAATCTCACCTCTGCCATGTGGCCACAGTTGGGTCCCTGAGCAAGACCCTTAACCCACCATTGCTTGGATTGGAAGACTGTATGAACTGTAGGTTGCTCTGGATAAGGGCGTCTGCTAAATGACATAAATGTAAATGGACTGTAAATGTGTGCATGTGCCATGCAAACAATTGGCATCCTTTCCACGTTTAGTTCCTGTCTTTCGTCTTATGTTGCCAGATAGGCCCAACACCCAAATGTGACCAAAATTGGAATGTTGGTGTATGAAATATGAAACTGAATACTATTGTTCATTAACCTGTTGTGTTGTATATACCCTAGGTGGACCACATGATCTTACAGTATTTTGGGCATGTTGGAATGTAAGGAAAAGCCACTAACAAGGAAAAGCGTAGCACAACAAAGAGGAGAGCAACCCACTGTTTAATTGGATAATTTGGATAGTCTGAAGAGAACATAGCAAGATAGTTCTCATTGTGATTCTTAATACAAAGTGCTACTGTACATTGTGTGCAAATGTATCTGGACATCTTTTAGCTTGCCATATACAGAAAAAACACACCTAATCTTCTGGGAACTCTTGTTTCCACTACATGGTAAAAATGTCCTGATGGGGATTGAGTTTTTAGTCACAAGAGATCAGGGAATGACAGTTGGGGTGCTATTAGGGCTCCAGTTCACTCCAAGGGCATTGAATGGTAAAAGGTCAGTTCTCTGTGATGTTCCTTTTAATCCACTGTTAATATACTGCTTGGGGAAATGTGATGACAATACAGACACACAAAAACACCAGCACTCGGGTATGTTCTCCAGGCCTGTCAAACCTAGATCATCTCTCAGGCTGCCTGAAAAATAGGCATATAAACTTCACAATAATGTCGCTAAAGTTAAGTAAAATAAAGTTTTATATTACTGTCCTGTTATTATGCTGTTGTCTTTTAGGGCATTCTAGTGTTCTTATTGTTATCAATAAATATTTATTTATTCATAAAGCTCTGTCTCCACTTGTCAGGAATCCCGATTCCGTCTCTCTCTCTCGCTCCCATGCTCGCTCAGCCCCTCCTTCTAATCACCGCTTCATGCACACGCCATGGCGTCTCTGTCGGCGACGAGCTTTGTTTGCTGACTCAAGGAAGCAGTAGCGTGGTTGAATACTCCCTTCGTTTCCACACATTATCAGCATCTAGTGGTTGGAACGACACGGCTCTCATCTCCCAGTTTAAGGCCGGTCACTTCCCCAACCTCAAGAAAGAGTTAGTCTACCGCTCTCTCTACATGACCCTCGAGGAGGTTATCCAGCTCTCCATCCAGCTGGACCAGCATGTCCCGTCGGCGATCCCTCCACGGGTCTCAGAACCGCCCGCTCCTCTTCGTGGCGCCGCTGGTCAACGACCTATGGAACTCGGACGCACCCGTTTTACGGAGCCACAACGTAGGGAGCGACTGCAACGCGGGGTTTCCCTGTACTGTGGGGAGGCCGGTCAGACCAGAGAGGTGTGCAGGGCCCAAAGGGGCAGTTAGAAGTGCTAAGGTTACCTTGCAGAGTCCTAGGACCCCCAAAGGGAGCCGCAGACGTTGTCTTATCCCCATGTCCAGGGACATGACTGTGGCGACTAACAACTCCCCATCGACGGCCCTGCCGGACAACGTGCCCGCACAGTGCCAAGAGTTAGCTCTGGTTTTCAGCAAGGGCCAGGCGTGTCGTTTGTCACCTCACCAGGACTACGACTGTGCCACTGAGCTCCTCCCAGGCTCCAAGATCCCTTGATCCACACCTTACCCTCTCTCTGTCAAGGAAACGGCTGTGATTGAGGAGTGTATCAGTGAGGCTCTGGCTCAGGGTTTCATCCGTCCCTCCAAGTCCCCAGCCAGTTCTAGTTTCTTCTTCGTCCCCAAGAAGGATGGCACACTCCAACCCTGCATCGACTACCGTGAGCTCAACAAGATCTCCAAACGCTACAACTACCCCATTCCTCTCATCCCGTCCACCCTGGAACAGCTACGTAAGGTCAGGATCTTCACCAAACTGGACCTTCGTAATGCCTACAACCTGGTGAGGATCAAGGAGGGTGACGAGTGGAAAACGGCATTCAGTACCACAGCTGGTCACTATGAGTATCTGGTCATGTCTTTTGGCCTTACCAGTGCGCCATCGGTCTTTCTGGTCAACGACATTCTCTGTGAGTTCCTGGGTGGTGTCATTGTGTACCTGGACGATATCCTGATAAACCCACGTGACAAAGACCAAGAGTGTCCTTAAACGCTTACTGGAGCATGGCCTGTACGTCAAGGCTGAGAAATGTAAATTCGACCAGAGGAAGATCGCCTTCGTAGGATATATCGTCAGTGACCAGGGGATTCGGATGGACCCCACCAAGGTCAGAGCGGTGTTGGAGTGGAGGACTCCACAATCCATCAAGGAGCTCCAAAGCTTCCTGGGATTCGCCAATTTCTTCCGGCACTTCATCCAGTCATTCAGCCAGATCGCACTCCCCTTGGTTACTCTACTCAAAGGCAAACCCAAGAAACTCCTCTGGTCAGAGAGGGCCGAAGCAGCCTTCTGCAAGCTGAAGAAGGTCTTTACCACAGCCCTGGTGCTTGCTCACTCAGACCCGGAGTCCCCCTTCGTCGTCAAGGTAGACGCCTCTTCTCTGGGCGTAAGGGGCGTACTCTCCCAAACGCCAAGGCAATCCTCCTAGACTTCACCCCATCGCTTATTTCTCCCGTAAACTCTCACCAGCCGAGCAGAATTACCACGTGGGAGATCAGGAACTTCTGGCCATAAAGCTCACGTTCGAGGAGTGGCGGCACTGGCTCATGGGAGCGAACTTCCCCGTCCAGTTTATCACAGACCACCGGAACCTGGAATACCTGAAGTGCGCACAGACAAGCCAGACAAGCACGCTGGTCCCTGTTCTTCAACCGGTTCGACTTTACAGTCACCTACCGGCCGGGCAGGGAGAACGCCAAAGCAGACATCCTTTCCAGGAGATACAAGGACCAGGAGAGAACCGAACCCACAGTTAAGTCTGTCCTACCCGAACGAGCCTTTGTTCAAACCATCTCCTGGAACCTGGACAACGAGATCCGAGATGCTAACTACTCGGAACCCGCCCCCGCTGCTGTGAAACCCCCACCCAACAAGATTTTCGTGTCTCCTCAACTCCGGCAACGGCTAATCTCCTGGGCTCATACCAACCCCAGTTTGGGTCATCCGGGCGCTGACCGGACTTTTGAGAAGCACAGGGGGAAGTATTGGTGGCCGGCCATGCGGACGGACATCTCCAAGGACGTCGCCTCCTGTGCCACCTGTGCGGCGTCCAAGGTCCCTCGTCAACTTCGCGCAAACAAGCTGAAACCCCTACCCGTCCCGCAACGCCCCTGGAGTCACATTGTGGTTGATTTCATCACAGATCTCCCTGTGTCGGAGGGAAACACCACCATCCTCACAGTCATTAACCGATTCTCAAAAGGGGTCAAGATCATCGCACTGCCCGCCCTGCCCTCAGTGTTCCAGACCGCCGAGACTCTGTTCCACAAGGTTTTTCGCCACTATGGTATCCCCAAAGACATCGTCTCAGATCGTGGACCCCAGTTCACCTCAGCTGTCTGGGAGGCTTTTGTGAAAAAGTTGGGGGCCTCCATTAGCCTGACATCCGGGTACCACGCCGAAAGCAACGAGCAATGTGAACGGGCCAATCCGGAACTAGCTAAATTCCTACGCTCCTACTGCCAGGGGAGCCAGCACGACTGGGCCACGTTCCTGCCTTGGGCAGAGATCGCCCAAAACTCCCTTAGGAGCTCCAGTACAGGGATCACTCCGTTCCAATGTACCTTGGGGTTCCAACCCCCCTTCGCTCCTTGGGATCCCACTCCCTCCAACGCCCTTGCCATGGACGAATGGTTCCGGAGAAGCGAGGGCGCCTGGGAGACTGTGCACCATCAGATTATGGCCAGCAATGCCCGGACGAAACGCTTCGCCGACCACAGGAGGAGCAAGGGTCCCAGTTACCAGGTGGGCGATTGAGTCTGGCTCTCCACTAAAGACCTTCGCATCCCCGGCTCAAAGAAGCTCAATGCAAGATTCATCGGCCCTTTCACCATCGCCAAACAGTTTAACGACGTGACTTTTACCCTCCAGCTCCCTCCCCAACTCAGAATCTCCCCCTCGTTCCACATCCTTGACGCTGAACCCCACCAACACCTCTCCAAAGAACTTCCCCATGACCAACCTCGCTACACAATTGACAAGATACTCGACTCACGTAGGACTGACACAGGGCTGGAGTATCTAGTCGACTGGGAGGGTTACGGACCAGAGGAACGATCTTGGACTAAGAGGACTGACATTCTGGACAAAGCCCTGTTAGACCAGTTCCACATGACCCATCCCCAATGCCCCGCTCCCCGACCTAGAGGTAGACCCCCTCGTCCCTCTTACCGCAGAGGTTGACCTTCCCGTCCCGCTCCCATTAGGCCTAGAGGTAGATCCCCTCGTCCCTCTTCCCGCAGAGGTAGACCTTCCCGTCCCGCTCCAATTAGGCCTAGAGGTAGACCCCCTCGTCCCTCTTCCCGCAGAGGTAGACCTTCCCGTCCCGCTCCCATTAGGCCTAGAGGTAGATCCCCTCGTCCCTTTTCACGCAGAGGAAGACCTTCCCGTCCAGTTTCCCTCAGGTCTAGAGATAGTACTCCTCTGTCTCCTCCTACCGAGACTCTCCCCGCTAACAGAGCCACCAGTAGCACTTTTTCCCGTCAGGAAACCCGATTCCGTCTCTCTCTCGCTCCCTCACTCGCTTAGCCGCTCCTTCTAATCACCACTTCTCTCATCACCAGGTGTGGCTTGTTGATTCCGGGTCTGATTCTCTCTCTATTTAAGCTCTTTCTTTTCCCCTTTACGGGTGCGAAGTATTGATTGTTTGCCATCATACCGAACGTTTAATCCAGTGACTTTCTTGTTCCAGCGTTTATGCATATCAGTATTTTCCGTGTTTTCTCCGTCGGGTGAGTGTTATTTCTGAGTGTGATTTAGCGTTAGTCTGTGTGTTCCGGGTGTTGCTCCCGCTCACCTTCTCTCCCCCTCCTTTCCCTTTTCCCCTTAGATTTAGCTCTCTCTCTGCGTGTGTGTGCGTGCGCACGTCCCTTTATTGTCTCTCCAGTGTTGTGCTTAGTTCTATCCCTGTATTTCACACTCCTTCTCCTTTCCTTAAGTCGCCGTTCGTCAGGAGCATTTTCAGTTATCGTTTGTCGGCACAGGTGGTTTGTTTTCGACCAGCTGGGGCTGAGTTAGGTCTCACCCTAGCCCGTCCCTCCAGTGCGCCCCCACCTGTGTCTGTTTGTCATTGTACGTTCAGTGTCTGTACTAACGTTTCCACCTTTATTATTAACAGCCTTCCTGTCGGTGAACTAACGCTCTTTCTATCTGCCCATACTAACGCTTTTCCATCTCTCTCCCTCGGCTCGTTCCGTTGGCAGCCCCGTACAGTTCACCGACTATCCCTGCGCCCGTTTCTCCTTTTTTCCCCCCCGTCTCCTTTCCCTGGCTGTCCCCGCTCCAGTTTTCCCTTCCTGCCTCCTTAGTAGTTTTGTTTTGGTTATTGGTTTGCTCGGGTTGTGCTCCGTTTCTCTGTTGCTCCAGGTCCCAGTCTCCATCCTGGTCACCGCCTCCACTCGACCCATACAGAGCCTGAACTCCATCCTCCTCATGTTCACACACACACCCTGCCACCTCACTGTTTTTTTTCAATAAAACTCCCGTTGTTCTGCATCCTCGTCTCCAGAACGTTCCTTCTACCGATCGTGACACCACTCAATGATCAAAGCAATTTTAGAAATGTCTTTTTATTAAAACACCATATAAAATACTATACAAAACATAATACAATAAAATAGACAAAAAAAACACATCTATTCACACACTTATATCAAAATAAGACAAATAAGATGTTATAAAAGTTAGATATAACAGTTATAAACTATTTTTAAAATATATGTTAGTGTGTATCTTTACTATTTTATTCCACAGGACAAAAATGAAAGTGTGTTTAAAAAAAACACATCAATGGAGCAGAAATAGTTTCTTCTTCTGAAGCTGATGGTCACTGTGGTCCAAATCTAAAAAGATAAAAACATCACATTCATGACTTTGATCTATTTTGTTAGAATGATCAGGAATAAAGACTTCTTAAAAATGTGTTCAGTTTACATTGTTATATTAAAATATTTATAATAGAGAATCAAAACCATTCTTCACCTGCGCTTGTCTTTGCTCCTCTTCTTCCTCGACCTCTTGGGTTTCTTGGCCGTGTGCTCATCTAATGCTTCCTGCTCATCTGAGCGTCGCCGTTTTCTGGGCTGCAATGAAAGTGTTGATAGGATTTGATCTCTAAAATTGTTTATGAAATAAACATTTTTAATGACGTGCAAAGTAAAGATGTACCTGTGGGCCAAAACATGATGGACAGCTGTCATGGAACCCATTGGTTGAAGTTCTTTGTGGTGCCTGGCCTGGTGAAACGTTCTGATCTGATGACCTTAAACAATTTAAATGGTTTTAAAAGACTTTATAGAATTATTCTAATATTGAATGCATTTCTATAGAGTAATCAGGTTAAGCATTAATTAAACACAGTATAAAAACCCCTTACTTTAAATAGAAGAGCAAATATGCTTGCTGGTTCAGCACTGTTGTTATGTTGCTCACTGTCACTGATGAATCGTTCATCTTATACCACTGCCCATCACTGGACTGAAACAGAAAAGAACACATTTCATAAACATGACCTAGATCAGAACATCCTACATAAAGCTTGAGAAGGTATCTAGTGTTAAATATGTGCAATAGGTCGAACCTTAACGTAGCAGTAGTAGTGGCCAGTGTAACAGACACTACCAGAGTGTACCAACACCGCATACAGCCTGTAATGCTGTGGCTCACCGTCACGCTCAGACATGTAGGGTCGCAGGTCCAGATGTTCGGGATATCTCACCATCTGTACAGAGCACATCATATATATTAAAGCTTTCAGTGCTGCTTTATACAGCTACATGTACTTGTGATGCTAAACAACTAACACTGTTGTACAAAAACTCTATGACTGTACCTTTGTGCTTTTGCGTCCAGAAAAGTCAGCAAAACGCATCAGAGCAATAGTAAGCACATTGGAACTGCAGTGTATGGTAACACACTTCGATGCCTGAACCAGCTTCATGCATCTACAAGCAGAGCCCAATTCTTAATGAGATTCAAACGAAGAACAGCTGAATGTAGATTGTTATCCCACTGCAGATTACTGCAGAAGACATTCAGCACAGGAGCCCATGTCATACTTACTTGCTGCAGTTGTAACAGTTCACTACTTCAGGTCTAATAAAATGCTCAAGAGCTCCTGTAATACTTGGGGCATTCTGCAAAATAACCAATGGTGACATCAGTTTAAGAACATGAAATCACTTTAAATACAGTTATGGTAGTAACACGGCTAACATCTAGTCTTCTAACGATTTCACCAAAACAAACAATGGCTGCTTACCTTAATGGGCAGTGCAATATCCATGTAGGGCTCCAGTGTGTCTGAAATGGTCTTGCAAGTCAGACATGTCACTGTGAAAAAAGAAAGCATATAAAACATCAATAAAAGCACTAATAAAACTATCAACTTCCAACAGCTCTATGATTAAAAATGACAAAATCATCAGATTAAACAGTAAACACTTTGTAACACAATAAAACACATGACACAATGTATAAACTGACCTCTGGATCTCAAGTGGCCTCTAAAGATCTGATGGATCAGATTTCTTGCCTCTGTATGGCCGTTCGGCCTGTAAAAATTCAAAATAAATTAGAATCAGATATAAATAAGTTGCGTAGACTTGTGTACCTGATGTTGCTCTTAAAGTATTTACTTGAGAATAAAATGAGAAGAGAGCACAGAAACTTCCTACAACAATATCAACCAGAATCAAATAGATTGAAACAATAGTTAGAAATGTTGTGTTAATTGTCTGGTTCACAAGTGATAAAAATATCCAATTGAGCTTAACTATGAAACGAACGCACAACAGGAAACAAGCGATTGAACAATTGTAACAATTTTACATCACACTGATGTGATTAGAGCTTATGTAGACTCACGTGCTCTTAAGAGAGCAGGACTCTTGCATTGCCCCCACAATGTAGCCCAGGAACTCATGAGCATCTTCCTGACTCCCCAACTGGAAATGTGCTACGATCCCTAAACACAGATCCATGTAAGGACACATTATTCCAAATATAAGTCTTATTAGCCTTTATCAGCAGGGGTATACTCACGTTTGAGAACATCCAACACACCAATGGGCTTTATCACATTTCCCGAATTGCTAAATGCCAGGGAAATG
>JAUZST010014196.1:0-10711 GCA_034779995.1 Parotocinclus haroldoi
GTGTGTGTGTGTGTATATATATATATATATATATATATATATATATATATATACTTGTTAATATTTTAGAATACATAATTTAAGCTTTAAATAAAATGCATGAAATATTTGATTTGAAGTATTTATTTTCAGATATTTCCCAGTGTTATGCTTTATTCCCTCTGTTCCATCATTGCAAATCTTCCTCGGCTCTCAGCTTAACGAGGTCAGCTACAGTAATCTGAATCAATCCTTATTTCCTGATTGTTTGAGGTTAAATTATTTTGCATGTTGCATACATCTGCCTACAGGATTAACCCATGGTTCATGATTTGTGTATTCTGATTGGTCGATCATAGGCTGATCATTTCTTTAAAAGCCAGCTCTTATAGCGCTGCTGCAGGTGTTTTGAACTGTGAGATTGTGAGTCATTTTACCTGCATCTAAAGGTAGGTGTGAATAATGTCTGATTTAAGATTTTTATATGTTATTTCAATACTTTCACAGGCTCACGATGAGCATAAACAGAATAAAGCCACTGCATGGACTGGTTTTGTAGTACTTAATTACAGACTGGGCATTATTTGGTCTCGTCTCCCTGTGAATTTGGAAATTGTTGTCCAGAGTCAATTGTAACATTAATTAAAAAATGTTTAATTGTTATCATACCATCGTTAAGTAGTACCACATACACACATGACCTGGCAGCAACATTATAATGTATAGAAGTATATAAATTATAATGACTTCATAAAAATCTATTGTCTAACAAAACCTTTGTTTCACTTTAAATTTGGAAGAATTTTTTAGAGCTGTTAATGACCAGCGTTTCAAAGATTTGGATGAAGTCCAGTGCAATAAATCAAACATCCCGAACTCTTAATGTAGTTAGCTTTGTTGATTCTATCACTTCCATTCCTTCTGGCTTTTTTGCAGCACTTGCAAAGATGTCCTTTGCTGATGTTAACTTACATTAACAATATGGAGCTAAATGCTGTACTATTCAGCCTTAACATTTCCGACTGATAAGATTAAAGGCTAACACATTTATAATCACTAATTTATAACAGTTAACAGACGGGATTATCTCTATAATTTTCTGCTGCTGGTAGAATAGCGTGTCTGATAGTAGACTACTTTATAAATCAAACCCATCTGCTGAATGTGAACAGAAAATGTTGTATTTAATAAATTACGATTATTATACAGGTATTTGTAACTTCAATTGTGTTTGTTGTCTATATAATAAACAGGGATTGGTTAATTCTGTTCCTCGGCCATGATGACTGAAGGCCATAGTCTGATGATGATGACCCAACAATGGAACCGTAGTATAACCACTATAATCCACTCAAGGTTTGTGCCATAAGGTGAGCTATTGGTACTGGTTTCTGATCTTCAGCACACCTGTGCCACCTGTGCCAGTATCCAGGGTCAGTGCCAATATCTCGAGATGATTGTCTTGCAGGACAGCAGGACTTGAAGTTATGCCCAAAGCTCAAGTTCACTGCAGAAGTGTCCATAATTCCAGTCACGCGGTCAAAAAGCAGCAGTTCCTGCAGCACAGTTCCTGCCTCACCTTTCTTGCACCACACAAACCGCTCATCCATACAGATAAACAGTTCCACATTAGTTTCATCACTCCACTTCTGTGTCCCAAAACCTTATCCAAATGACTTTATCCCGGCGTATCCCGATCGACCCTTCCCTGACCTTACTGGTCGAGAGTGGTCTGCATTGCAGGCGGCAGTGGCCGTTCCTGAGCTTTTAAGTGACCTTCTTATGGACTGTTGAATATTTCTCCCGCAGTTCTCATCTTAACGTGGTGAACTAAAGAAAAGAATAAAGTCTGAATCAATCCTTATTTCCTAACTGTCTGAGGTTTTTTTTTTTTAATTTTACATGTTGCATACAACTGTCTGCAGGATTTCTCCAGGATTCAGTTGTGTAACTGTTTGCTTAAATGCTGATTGGTAGACCGTAGACCCGACTTTTATTTAAAAGGCAGCTTTCTCAGCCCTAGTAAAGCTGTATTAAATTGAGATTGTAAATCTGCAGCCGTCTTCGTTTGACCTGTTTCTGAAGGTAAGTGTGAATACTGTCTGGTTTAACCATTGTTTCAAATGTTTGCGTTATTTGATTTTTGCAAATCAGCCCATTAATGTTCTGTAGAATGTTCAAATATGTTCTGCGTCTGCCAGAATCTCCTAGAAAACCATGAAGATCCTGCTCGTTGCTGTGTGTCTCTTTGCACTGGGCTGTGCAGTTCTTGTAAGTAACTTTTTAATCTACGTCTAAGGTTAATCAAATCTTGATTTACATGGTTCTGTTATATTAACCCTTAGAGTGACCCATCCTTCACTTTTCTTAATTCTGCCATCTCAATCCAGGCTGATGATGAGCTTGAACGAGAGAAGCGCTCATCAAGTGACGAGGTCAGTCTCATTTACTCATCAATATGCAGATCATCAGGAGTTACATCACACAGCAGTAATCTATCTATTGTTATTCGAATAACTGTCTGTTTATCTTTCAGTTTTTCCATGGAAGATTCTTTCCAGGCTACACATACAACAACAATAACAATAATCAACTTCTCACTCTCCTGCTGGCCCTGCTACTCACTCCTCCCACAGCTACTCCTACAACTACTCCTCCACCTGGAAAATAACCGAGCTCTTCGCCCTTTCACTGGTCTTGTGTTGTTTGGTATTTTTGGTCAACAAAGAGATAAAATCATTGCAAATGCATATCTACCTAATGTATAGTCATTTCGCATTGAAGGATCTAATTTAGTTCTCAGCCGTACGTATTTTGCGTGCTGATGAATGATTAAAGGGATTTGTGGTTCTTAAACATTTGGGTAAACATTCAAATAAAAAATATCAAATCACCAAGAAATGGAAAAATGCTTGCTTTATTATGTCCTCACCAAGTTCTATGAGAGACAGTAATTACAATTGAACTCAGTTCATTAACCTGATGCCGATGTGCCAGACTATAACATAATACTTTATTTTGAAATCAATGTTATTATATAACGTTTTAATAGTGTAATATACACAAAAATGAGGGGAAATTTTAGAATGAATCTGGTTTGATTTTATTGAACAAGATCATCAGTAAAGCAAATGAAAAGTCAAAGAAAGTTATTCAGTTACGCAAATGAGATTTAAACTCAGTTATGGTGATTGAGTAACAAGTGATATACTGATGGGGGAGAATTCAACAGGAGCATGTTAAACTAGACCAGAGTGCCCCCACATTGACTGTTCAGTAGGGTGTATGGTCACCCAAGAGTGCAAAAACACACTGACAGTGATGGGGCATGGACTGGATCAGATTATATAGTAGTTCATGTGGGATCCTTTTCATGTTCATTTTGAGCAGTGTGTTTTTCACCCCTTCATTATAGATGCCTATTTTTACTTTTGTCATTATGGACTATTGAGTTTAGACTGATGGGAACAAATGTCAATTAAATCCATTTCCAAATCCATTTCCAAATCAAATCTGCTTACTTTCTGAATTGACCGTACATTTAAATGAGGTGTTTTGCTACGAGAAATGTGAAACTGGAATGATTACATGGTGCCTAGCACCAAGAGTTGACAATAACTTGAAATAATTTGAGCCCGGCAAATATTGTATGTGCCAAATTATAAAACCTCCTGAAACTAAAAACTTAAGATTAAATGTAGATTGGAAATTTGACAGAAAAACTAAGGGCAAGCAAATTAATTAATAAATAAAACAAACATTTCAATAACATTTCTTTGTCCTTTAATCAGCTCTGTTGTGAAACTCAAACAACTGCCAAAATATCAATAATACTTAAGTTTATACTGTAATAAAATGTAGTTTGTTATTTATCAGCCCTATCACTGTTTACCCTTTACTGGTTTCTTTTGATAGCACACAACAACTAAATTAAGATTTAATGTAGTGATGGGAACCGCCTACGAATATACAACCATAAGTCTCAATAAAAATGTTTACTAATCTTACTAAAAAAAAATTACTATCTTGCTCAAGAGTCCAATTATCACCATAGTTCAAGTTTCACCACAGAAAGCACAACATTCCTCCTCAAAATGGTTTGGTGTTTCTGTTAATCCATGATTCCAGTCACATGATCAAGATGACCAAAAGGTATCCACATCATCACTGCCCCTCCTTCATGCTTGATCGCTAGGGAACAGTATTATTTCGGTTGTAAACCTCGCCTGTCTTGCGCAACAAAAACCTCTGAACAAGACAGATAAACTATAAGAAATGTATTTCGTCACTCCCTGCTCGTCGAGCAGAGCTCCACAGGCTTATCCAAAATCCTTCTGACACATTCCAGTCGACATTTTCGTGCTTCTTGGTCATGATTGGAATCCTTGGTTGTTAAGGGATCTTCTTACTGTTGACATTGAAACATTTGGCCCAGCCTTCATCAGGTCATTCTGTAAATGTTTACATGAGGATTTTCTTAGTTGTCCTGGTAAAATGATGTGTCACCTAATCTGCAGTGTGTTTTCCCCTGGGCTGGAAACACATAATGTAATAATAATTTATCTACGCTAGAATGATAACATTATAAAAAGGACTTAGACTGCGATGTGTAACACAAATCAATTGGTTCCTTTGACTGGGTAGCCCAGAATTAGTCAGGCAGGAGTTTTTAAATGGAAAAAGGTGTAATAGGGAAATTACTAATTAGTATTACCTATCACAGTCAGATTATTTTTTAATACGTTTCTATTGAAATAAATAAATGATCATAAAAATAAAAATAAATACATTAATAAATGATTATACCATTCAAAATAAATTGTTATTATATTATACGCATGCAGTCAGGTCTGGGCTCCGTTACGATTTCCTGTCCAAGTGGAGCACACTCCTGATTAGGTAATACAGATGACTAAGGCCTTGTGATGGAATTTGGGGCGTTTCCCATAGCCAGGCATGTTTGAACTCCGAAGTTTTAAATATCTTTTTTAAATATCTTTTTTAACCAATTGGCCGTTTGATGCAAAAAGCACGATGACTCAAGTCCAGCCTGGATTTAAATCAAGTCAAGTCAAATTTATTTCTATGGCGCTTTTTACGACGGAGCATTGTCTCAAAGCAGCTTTACAATATTATATGATCTTAAAAGGCCAATCCCAAACTGAGCAAGCCTAGGGCGACAGTGGAAAGGAAAAACTCCCTAAATGTTGAAGGAAGAAACCTTGGGATGAGCAAGACTTAAAAAGGGACCCGTCCTACTTGGGTGGCTTAGATGTTAATTGAAATAGTTAAGTTTGTATTAAAATTAAGTAAATAATAACAATTAAATAATGTAAAATCAGGGATCTCTGGAGCTTTGAGTCGACAGGGTTAACTGTCAAAGGCAGGGTTACTGGCGTGTTTCTATTTACATTAATATGTTATGATGTTGTGTTTTATTTCATTAGTTAGTAGGTGATCGTTCTCAGTCCTCAGATTAGCATGGTCAGCAGATAATCTGAATAAATCCTCGTTTCTTATTTGAGATTTAATTTTGCATCCAGCAAACAACTTATGCAATTTAGAACTCATGAGTTGTGTAACTGTATTTTGATTAATGCTGATTGGTCGATCATAGGCTGGTCATTTCTTTAAAAGACAGCTCTTATAGCGCTGCCGAAGGTGTCTTGAACTGAGATTGTGAATCTTCAGTCGTTTTGACCTGCATCTACAGGTAAGTTTGCTCTGTTTGATTTGATATTTTTTTATACCAATCTTTATGTTGTGTTAAATTTGAAGTTAGTACAATAATATTCTGCTCATATTATATTTTTTTTAGATCTGCCAGAATCCCCTAGAAAACCATGAAGATCCTGATCATTGCTGTGTGTCTCATTGCACTGTTCTGTGCAGTTCTTGTAAGTTCTGAATTAATTTTTTAATCTAAATCTAATCTTTAATTTAAATTGAATCTAAGATTACTACTACTACTACTACTACTAATAATAATAATAATAATATTAATAATTTTTTTCAGGCTGATGATGAACTTGAACGAGAGAAGCGCTCATCAAGTAGTGAGGTAGGTAGCATTATTAATTACTTAATTACACTCTGGATGCAACAAAAGTAGTTTTACACCTCCTTTACGCATTTGTAATCCAAGAGTTACAGCAAACACTATTATAATTTGGATAACTGCACTGGGTGTTTCGATCTTGACCTTGGGTTCGACCTATGTGGACTGTGCAGGTCCTCACCATGTCCCCGAGGGTTTATTTACTTGTACTCTAGTTTCCTTCCACATTATAAAGAAATGCATTAGATCAACTGGTTGCCCCAAACTGGCGCAGTGTAAGTCTGTCTAAATAGTTTCGATGTACCCAAAGAGCCATTGATGCGACGTAAAGTAAATAAATAAACTAACTACAAAATCTGTTATATTTTCAGAGCTCAGGAGGAACCACCAGCAGCAATAATCTTCTCAGTACCCTGCTGGCTTTTCTGTTCGCACGGCTACCGGGTTTAGGCAGATAACCAAGGTGTTAACCTCATGACCGGTCTAATGTTATTTGGGATTTAATTAATTTTAGTTTTGGATCAGTTCATGAAATAAAGAAATAAAGCATTGCAAATGTACATTTGACTTATGTGTAGTCATTTCTTAGAGCTATGTATGGATTTATGAGGATCGGCAGGCTTTGGTGTAATTTAGGTTGTGTACTCATGCCAAAGAGAATGTCGTAGATGACTGGCCAGGAAAAAAATGTACTGTGAAACTTCAAAATAAAACTGTAACCTGCTGGACAGTTTTACTGTCACCGTTTGACCATAACGTACAAAGTACTACCATGATTTTTTTGTGGTAATTTGGCCACTTCATGGTTCCACTGTCAAAATTCATACTTGGTTGATTATATACTATTAATTATTTTAAAGTTCCACTATGGATTTTGATGGTAATTTGCTCACTTCATGGTTCTGGTATTTTTTTCTTCAACATTTAGCTAAAATGAAAATTATTGTTGCATGTCGCCTATACTAATTTCTATTGGGTAGAGTAGTCCACATCATATTTATCTCTAATCTCCAGGAGACAGGGTATAATAATAATAATAATAATAATAATAATAATAATAATAATAATAATAATAATAATAATAATAATAATAATACGAGGCCAAGAAGTTCTCCTTGGTGCAAAGTACAGTAAATACAACTTTCACACCAAGCTCATATTTTATGTTCAAACCACCAGAGGGCATCCTGGTCTCAGTTTAGGACAAATACGGGACCTGTTTGAACTATTCAATGGACTGTTTCAGGGGCATTTGTAGACTACTTATCGTACTGCTGCACCTAAAATTGTAAGGGGCACATCTGTACCCCTCCACTTAGTAATCAGTAAGGACATAAAACTGTGCATCAACAATAAACCTGATCAACGCAAATAATGTGATTTAACACCAAAAAGAACGTTGATCTTCCATATATTATAAATAAGGGATAAATTAACACTTATGTTTATTCATTGCTTTATTATTTGATGTAATGAAAAGCATTTAACCTTAAAATATCATTTTAAAATATCATTAAAATGGCAGGGGCTGCACGGGGGCTCTGTGGGGGGCACCGCTGCTTCACAGCAAGAAGGTCCCGGGTTCAATCCCCGGGTGGAGCGGCCTGGGTCCTTTCTGTGTGGAGTCTGCATGTCCTCCCCGTGTCTGCGTGGGTTTACTCCGGGTGCTACGGTTTCCTCCCACAGTCCAAATACAAGCGTGTTAGGTTAATTGGTATCTCTAAAAGTGGCATTTAGTGTGTGACTGTGGTGTGCGTGGATTGGTGCCCCATCTAGGGTTGTTCCACGAGCCCGTGTGGATTAAGCATAAGAAAATGAATGAATGAAAATAGCATACGACATGCCTATTGTATATTTGTTATTCAGTTATGTCTTTATTTCTGTAAGCCATCAGTGGTTTATAAGACATTCATCGGGTTTGTGTGAATACTAAATAGAGAGTAAAACACACGTTGTTCTCCTGCCTGAACGTTGATTTTGTGTTGAAGTGAAGGAAGCAGCGAAACTGCGATCAAGTCAGTCTCCGCTTCGCAAAGCTCGGTCAAACTAGTTTGCTGTTTGCAAAGTCATGCATATACTAAATATTACGGAAGGAATGAGTAGGGAACTCGGTTAAGATCAAGAAGTTCGGATGTCATTTTACATTAAAGGCCTTCATTATGAAATGGCCCACCAGAACCTCTTGGTCTTACCGACTGGCAAACGACCCCGTGTGGATTAAGTGCAAGATAATGAATGATTGAATGATGTATTTCATAAATGTTGAATCACATTATTGTCCTGTCAGCGTGGGTTTTATTTCGAAAACAGTTTCCCACTCATTCTTTCCGTAATATTTAGTGTAAGCGCGAATTCGCAAACATTCTGAGGGCTAGTTTGACCGAGCTTTGCTGGCTTGACCGCAGTGTACCAAAATTGTTGTCTGACAAAAGTTAGATATCTAAAAATGACGTAATAATTCCCTGTTAGATCCCAACTCTGGCCTTATTGCCACATGTGCATGATTTGTGTTTGCCTTGTGGTCCAATCATCTAATGAGCTACTACTATATCATAAGTGTGCAATGATCCAAATGTACTTGGAGAACAGAAGGTTATGACCCTCCCTCCCAAACATATGACAGTTCTCTTATTTATATGGGTTATTTTTTTGCACTATATTTACAAAAGGGAGAACATATATTTAAAGATGACACTTGATAGATATCAGTTTGCAGTTTATCCGTGGTTTTATTTCAAGCACTCTCCAAAGTGTTAGAACATTGCAGCAGTTATAAGGTTTAGGACGGGGTGTCTTCTTAACCTCCTGCTGGAGCTGCAGTGGGAATCAGCAGTGCTAGCAGAAGAGGCAGCAGGGAACTGAAACCGTCATTATTGCTGAAGTCGTTGAGCATGTAGGGGAAATAATTCCCATTGTTGGACTGAAACACAGTTAGACAGCAAATAGTTACAGACCAGTGCAAAATGCAAGTTTTTTTTTTGTGCAGCTTGCACCTGAATGATGTTGCATGTTAATAACTTAAATAGAAGAGCTATTAAAAGCTGTTAAAAATGACCAACCTCGCCACTCGATGAGCGCTTCTCCAGTTCGTGCTCCTCATCAGCCTGTAAAAATCATATTTATTTTAGTAACTAGCATGGATAATTCGGCAAAATGCCACATATGACAAACCGAGCACTGATTCACTTTAAACGTGGAGCCAAAAAAATGCAGAACTTACGAGGACTGCACAGCACAGCGCAAAGAGACACACAGTAATGAGCGTGATCTTCATGATTTTGTAGAAATATCAAGGTGACAGAAAACAAAGCAGATAAGCCACTATTTAATCGACCAGCCTTCACAATAAGCTTGCTTTAACACTTAAAGTGGCTGTAGACTCACAATATCGGGAGCACCATGAGAACTGCCTTTTAAAGAAGTGCCCAGGCAACAATCCACCAATCAGAATGCTTCTGAAACGTGTACACATTTCACGAGTAATGGCTTTTGTTGTTGTTGTTGTTTTGAGCTCCAATCCCTATTATGTGTTGCTTGGCCTTAATAACAAAAGTTCAAACTAATTAAAAGCATATATGTAGATATCTGTTAGATATGCAAGCTTATTTCACCCTATCATTTAACAAAGTCTTATGAAATGTTTTGCATGTGTTATTTTGTTTAATTACATTTTTTGCAATCACTCGGAACATGAAACAATCCCCATTTCCCAATAGTTTGCCCAAGCTGATGTTGCCAAATATTGTGGAATGCAACTGACTTTAATATAGAGGCATAATTCATGATTCGTAAAGAATAATATTTAAGTAGATTGGCCAAACAGACTGAATATCTTTTTTTAAATCGTAGCACGAGTGGATTTTTTAAAAATATATTTATTTTTCCTCTCTATAATTCCTGTAAGTATTAGTATAATTATAATGTATAAATATAATGATGTTGATCTTGTTCTCTGTCAACTAGGAATTTTAAGAAAGCCACAAAGATGACGCTCAGTGCTGTGTGCCTCATTGTCTTGTTGGTAAATGCATGGACGTCCCTGGAAAGACGTCGTCTTGAAAGCATCATATGTTCCTCTAAAATCTCGATGTTCTGTTCTGCATTCATGTTGCATCTCAGAAGTGTAAATTTAATTTGCCAAGGCTGCAGACCCAACCCGAAAGGATGGTCTTTTTCCTGTTTGGTCCCATTGGCACCCATTTCTTTCTAAAAAGATCTAGAAAACTGATTGGTCCATCTTAGATGCCTTTGAGCCCAGAAACGTCAACGCTGCTTCCGGACATGAGGCTTCTGTTTAGCACAGTGAGGCTTTAAGTGACATTGGTGAATGTAACTCTGTATTGTAGAGCCAGATAAAGTAATCTGCTGGTGTGATGATCAGTGGAGCCATCGCATACGACAGCCGGTCACCCCTAGTAGTGATACGAAGCACCTGGCAGGGCCATATAATGCTCACCCACACACAGCAAGGGTTTCTTAGCAATGTCTCTGCCAGGCCTGCTTGGTCACCATATTTATCAACAAATTTATGGGACCAGCTGGGATGCCAATTCTTCCTGCTGGATCTAACACCGGACAGGGAGAGGGTCGCTTGCCCTTATCCCTTCAAAGTGAATACGTATCATAAAGCTCTCTGTGCTTTTGAGGTCAGACACTCAAGAGAAGTTGCTTAAG
>JAUZST010014197.1:0-10711 GCA_034779995.1 Parotocinclus haroldoi
CACACGATGGAAATGGGTGCCAACAAATGTCAGCCATGACTATATATATATATATATACACACACACACACGCTACTGCTAGTAAAGCTTTGAAGCTCACACACAATGTTGACACACACACACACACACTGATGATTGGTTAACCTCTTAAAAGAGCTCTGCAGTTAATCAAAGTGAATAAATGCTGACCATTAAGTCTTCGAATGTATTGACAATATTTAGAGTTTACAAAGACAAGACAATAACGAGACGTGTTCAGGGCAAACGAAACGAAGATGCACATTCAAGTGTGTTGTGGCACAGTCACGTTTAGTGTACGTTGGTGTTTTTTTTTCTAAGGCAGCTTTGAACTTGCCCCATTAGTATTTTGAAGGTGATTTTGAATACAGCCTTTGAAAGGGACTCAATGGATGTTAATTTGTTTTTGTTACCTTCTTCCTTTCTTCTTGCCATGTTTCCTAAATCTCTATCTCTATTATTTCTAACCCAGTGTAACACAATGCGGATAAAAAAAAAAACAAACAAACACTTGCTTTGCCTACCGAGCTCACTGTTTTTAGCGGCGGCAGCTGGAGGTTTGAACGTTTGAACGCCGCACTTTTAGATGAACAGGGTATTCCTTCATAATCCAAGTCAATATGTCTTAATGGAGCGGCCGAGAAGAGGTCCGTTTATTTGTTTGCTTGAAACACCCGTGACAGGACTATCGAGGACTGCGAGTGGAATGATAATTCATTAGTGACGTGGAACTTCCAGTGGCTCCACGGGTAGAGCCTGCTGCTGCAAATGGCAGTTCCTGAGGGCCTGGGTTTAAATCCTGTCTATAGTGGAAGTATTATACTGACACCGACAGGACAGTGGGATGCAACTGGGCAGTTGTTTGGGACTGAGGGGTCAATAATGATCATGTGGACAATGAAGTGGATGAGTACGGTGACAATGAAGGGAACACAAAGGGTCCATTGTGCTTGAGGAACACACTGAGACTTGACCTCTCCCCTGCTCTGTCCTTGAGTCCCTCTCAGGGGTCAGGTGGGAGGACTAAACAGGCACCTCCTAGTCTAGGGGCCTTTTGTCCCTCCTGTTCCACCATAGCTGTCTCATCTGTGTTTAAGCACTGTGGGATAGTCGCCCCGTACTGGTAAGTAAACAGCGGGCGCCTGTGTGATCTTGAAAGCCTAGCACCAAGCTGCTGTCTCTGTCTGCAATTTCTGTATTTAAGCGAGGAGCCACTCTCATGCCTTACCACATTAGGGTGGTGTGTTTGTGAGTGACAGCTGGGAAACGCAGACACTACGTACACCATAGGTTCAGCCAGATGCTGGAGGTCATATGCACGCACCGGTAAGGATTTTGTAAAAAGCCTGACAGGATTTCTCACGCTTGCGGTACGATTTGCCCCATATCACTTTTCTACACCCTTAACTTGGGGTCAGTAATTACAGGACATGTAGCGACCAAAAAGGCACAACTGAGGTTAGCAAAAACCGCTTTCATCATAATTTCATTAGGACATGCCCATTTACCATAAATCATTAATGCGCCTCTTTTGCTTTGAAGTGAGCATTCTGGATAAGGAGAGTGAGGGAAAGAGTCCTGAAATTGGAGAGCATAATAGTTGGATTAGGTCGGCCCTTCATGTCTGCGCGGCGCTCACTTGGACTTCTTAAGATGTTACATCTTAGTCGTCTAGGACGTTTTGAAGTCAGTTTGAAATCATAATCCTCCTTTAATCAAATCTTGCACAATTACTTTCGCAAAAAGGATCGCCTTGACTGCATACATTCGGCACCTTTGATGTTCTTTTTTTTTTTGCCCGTGTAAAGAGGTTATCCTGGTATCTTGTCACGGGCTGTTCTTCCACAACTGAAAACAACACACTAACCGTGTGTTTTGGGGTCGCAGTTAGGAACTGGCACAGCTATAACCAACCAAATGCTCTGATAATATCGTCCCTATTCACTTTCTAAATTATGTGATATGTATGCAGGAACAGACGATTCCTGTTCAGCTCCAAATCTTCATTTCTTCTCAGAGACAGCAGGGGTTGGCAACATCTCTGTAACCTAATCAGACGTCTCCACTACTCTTATAATTAACCTTATAATTAACAGTAACCGTCCACTGGTTGGTCCTCTTGGTCTCCTGGCATGCATCCTTGTGTCACCTCTGAACACATAAATGCTGAACAGCCGAATACCTGTCCTGGTGATGGAGAGAAAAGCAGGACTGGTTACACCAGATGACCTTCTTCCATAACTGCATGGGTGTAGACACTCTTGGCATTGGAGGAAAGACGTTACCATGGTGTGCACTCTGGAGTTGTTCTTATTTTACATATTACCACTGGATAGCTCAGCGTAGACGAGCACACTGAACGTCGTTGTACTTGGACGCTGGCAATAAAGGCGTTCGTATTCCCTATGCCGTTTCCAAAAACCTAAACGCTTAATACAATACAAGACCCAAGGCAGATGCCAACCCTGGGCTGGTCATAGAGTAAGTCCATCACAGGGTACTCTCACACACACACACACACACACACACACACACACACACACACTCACTCACTCACGTTTGGACACTTTAAAGACACCAGCTGACCTAATATACAGTACTGTACAAAAGTCTGGGCTGAAAGCTCACTACTAGATAAAATATAGGAGAGATAACACTATATAGCAACAGCAGCTTCTGGGATTCAAAGTGAACTCTTCTGTGATCCAAAAAAAACAAAGTTTGACCAGGAAAGGGTACCACCCATGAATCCACGATTCGGGTAAAGACATGCTAAGCTCAAAAACGATTGGAATGAATATCAATTAATTATGGAGAGACAAATCCGAGTTATATATGATTATTACACCGTTGCTAAAACCAAAAATCTCGAGGTGGCCTAGGAATTTTGCACAGTGAGACGAAACCAGAGTGAGAAACGGGTGCATACATGCAAACACCACACAGGAAACGGCTAGGTTAGGACCCATGTCTCTGGAGCTGTGAAAAAAAAAATCTATATATTATTATTATATTATATATATATAAATACACATATATAAAATTCTCCGTTTCTATGTGTATCAAAAGATGGGCTGACACACATAGATATTGCATCAGTTGCACACCAGCACTGGAGACCCATAGAAGTTCTGAATGTGAAGGCAAGGTCCACTCCATTGAATGACATGGCTTTGATCTGAGAAGGAGACTTGACCTGAGAGGAGCTTTGTTGTGCTTGATGCTTTCTCTCTTAGGGCTAAACCTAGACTGAACACTGAGCATTTTCTGAACGGCCTGTTGCTTGCACACGAGCGCCAAGAACATTCGGGTGATGCACTTAAACCTGCTAGTGCTTACGTCTCCATGTACATGACACTGAGAAATTAACAGGAGCTTGCTTGTTTCAGATCTGTGCTTTGTCATGTGGAGCACATATTGTCCAGAGATTGTTAAGCATGGACAGTGTTTTCTTTCTTAATGCACAAACACACAGTAATGAGCCAAAACGTGGTCCATGATGGTAGGTGGCACACATCAAAACGGATTTCACATCAATAATCGGGCCCAGGAATTCCTGCTTCGTTCACAGGGTGCTGGGCTCCTTTCAGTACCTAGAATTTAAAAAGTAACAGCAAGGGGGAAAAGCTTTCTCATACCCCCGCAGCTATGGAATAGACTGCCCACTATAGTTAGAGAGTCAGACACTCTCCAAATGTTTAAGTCTAGGCTAAAAACCTTCTTATTTACTCAGGTTTTTGGTTAGATTTAGACTATGACACGTGGCTCGGGTCGGCTCTCACCTCTGTTACCTTCTGGTTCTCCCCCTTTAGCAATGCTGCTATAGATAGTGCTGCCGGAGCTTCATGCTGCACACGGCATCAGTGATTGCTAACAGACTCTGTGCTCCTAACCCATAAGTAACTACATTTTCTCTTTTCTCTCTGAGCTGATGTTCCGGTACCAGATCCAGCACCGCACACTTAGACGTTCCTCCACCTCAGCATCACCTATACTGGTCTCCATCACCAGAACCCAGTGCCACCAAAGAGAAGGAACTCCCTCAGTAGTCATTTAGCCACTAAGAGACGATGTGCCTCCAAAGAAGAACTGATTTTAAAGTCTATTTTGTTTTAAAGTCTGTTTTTTTTTTACCTATTTTACACCTGAAACATGAAACTGCTTGGTAAGCCTCTGTTGCTTTTCCGCTCCTGTCAGGTATGGCTGGGATGAATATATAAAGTGCATTATATGGAATTTGCTACAGCGGGTCGCTCCATTGTTTAGTTCTATACCTACACCCTGAATCAGCAGCGTTTTCTGACTGGGCATATTCCATGTCGAATTTCCGCTTATTATTTCACACCACTTTATTGTTCCATCAGCCATGTTTCTAGATGGTTAAGAACTGGAGTTTGTGACTCATGTCTTTGGCTTAAATGAGTTCCCAGGAAGTAAGAGAACCATAAAATGCGCTACTCGGGACGCATGCAAGCTGGTGGACAAGGCACGACGAAGCAAGTCCAGTTGAATCAAGCAGGATCCGATCGCTGATTTCCAGCTCTTGCATTTTCTTCACGATCATACCGCTGCACAATATAGCAGGGAATAAAATAAGAGTTAGGCTTAGATGACTTAAGCCTCTGACTCAGTCAGAAGCAGACAAGAAAGTGCACACAATCCGCTCTTATATCCGACGTGCCTCGTGTGTGCCATCTTTATTCTTACTTCTTTTTTAACTCCAAATCAGTTCTATTCGCTGTCCTAATTCCTTTTTTCTACCTCTTCCTTTTCTCTTCACTTTGCTGTTCCCCTTTCCTGCTCCTCGCTACTCGTCTTTCTTCCCTCTCCTACTTTTCACTCCCCCTCTCCTCTTATCCCTTGTAGCGTGATTTGTGATCTTCTACTTTCTGCCCTTTCTCCCCCCTCTTCGCTCATTCTGTCTCTCTCATCTTCTGTCCCAGATGCCATATTCCTTTCAGTTTCATGTCTCTTTCATGTCTGTGCCAGTTCCATACCATTATGCCATATCTGATTGACAGCAAGACACAAACACAATGCAATTGATACAAAGTGTGCTTGCTGTCTTTGTGCTCCTCTTGCCGTCAGGATGCATGTTGATACTGTAGATCTTGTACCTATTGGTCATGCCACACGTTGACGAGCCGGATCATTTGACCCTATATGCAAAAGCAACACAATTCTATGAACTTTTTCCTTTGTTGCGGCTTATATTGGGACGCCTTGTAAACTGGTGACTGGTGCAGAGTATACAAGTAGAAAATAGTATGTATGTACCATTTCTAAGTGGCTGATATGTTTATTCCAGTCATACCCATTGATCAGGCGTACAGAGATACGCAACACTCATAGGCAAACGATGACGCAAAACGTGTTGTACTGAAAAGCTCCGTGCCTTTCACTCAGGCGTACCTCTTCCAAAGCTATTAAATGGAAATATCGAAGAGCACGACAGCTCGGAAACAAATTGATAAGCCACTGAAGCTCACAAAAAAAGGGAATTCTGAAGGATGCACGGTAAATGAAATGCATATCCAGCCGTGTCCTAACACTCACAAATGCCTCTTGAAGGAATTGTTTTATGGATTGGGTTTCCGTGGCTGAGCAGTGGTACAAAAGTCTAAAATAATGGTGTAGACTGCCAAGCATTGGCTGTAATGATGCAAGGCACACTTCTGTTGAACTCTGGAACAGTGGATACAGCATCTTGACGGATTAAGCTGTCATACTGCCAGCTGGAAAGTTTGGTCGAGGAAGGATAATGGTTTGGATCCGTTTTATGCGATTTTAAAAACCTTCGACATGCTAGGGAATGGTGAGCTCCCATTTTCGGCAAAGCTTTGGAGAGGTTCTTGAAAGCCCAGAAATAAACGTTTGTTTTGATGGCGTGGAAGAACCAGAAAGGGAAGAACCTGCCCGTGCAAAGCCCTACCTTTTTCGCCATTTGTGATTTACTGCGGGTCACCCAAACTCACTGAGGGTCTGTAAATCCAGTGGAAGGTCTACCCACTGGAAATTAAATGAATAAGTTGATAGCATATGTATATATGCCTTGTTCGGGCGTCCACGTCCCTTTGGCAATGTACTGTATGTGCTGTGTATACGTGGTGTTGCCGGTTTATTGGCGCACCCATCTAGTGACTAATAAAACTGCAACTTGGTGCATCTATTGCTGCAATTAAATCCCACTGAAGCGATGCCATGACAGAATTGCTGTGCCCCGCCAAGTGCCGTTGGATGGAAGTCAAGTCCAGTAAATAGGCCAAAGACAGTTGACATCATAGTGTATCTCGTTTCTGTAACACTTCCACTGGAGGTCTGGCTGCTCACCTTGTGTAAGCATTTCAAGAAACAGCCATGAGAGAGAAATAAGGCCTGGTGTGTATGTGTGTGTGTGTGTGTGTGTGTGTGTGTGTGTGTGTCAGTCCAATAGGGAAAGTCTCAGCAGGCCAGACTGGAGAGAATGTGGGAAACCAGTGAGAGTTGGTAAGTAAAAGGTGAAGGGGGGGGCAGCTAAAAGCCACAACTTGCCTCCATAGGCGACAATTAAGACAATTAAGTACACAAATCCTGTACTAACGACAGATCTCTTTGCCCTACTCACTTTACAGAAGTTGCCATTCGTTGCTACTAACTAACCATGTTTTTTTTCTGGTTCGGCTTTTCATCTTCTGACCAAAAGGAAAGTCTCCAGCCCAGCAGAAACGAAGAGTTCTAAACTAAATCTCCTGGTCAAGTAATGAGATGCGGGTCCAGACAGTCTTTCCCTTTTCCTCCCCCTCCCCATGGCTTGCTTTGAGATTCTCAGAGGTCCCGCTGCTTGATGACCCAAGTTTTAATGAATCAAGGGCCCGTGTTGATTGGACGCTGGACTGGACCACATGATCCGTGGGTACTGTCAATCAAGGGTGGATTCAAAGACCCCCTGGTAACTCTTATACCCCCTGTGTTGTGTACACTTGCCCCTTTGCTTTCATACCAGCTACCTCCCATCTCTCCTTGTGCTCCCTGCCATTTTCTCTGTGGGAATAATGATTTAAAAACCGAAAAAGACATCTGACACAAAAATGTCTCATCTGGTCCGTCAGAACCTAATTAAGTCTTCAGAACCAAAGGCAGCTTTGAAGCTGATTACCTCACACTGATGCCAAATGTACATTTGAGCACAAAGTCCCGCCCCCTCAAAGAATTATTTTTAAACCCGTGAATTATTCCTTAGATGTTTGTGTTTTGTCACAACAATCTCACTTGACTCCACGTGGAACCCACAACACATCCGGAGGTGAGAAACAATCTCCGTTCCTGGAAAAGTCCAAGACATAGCGAAAAGGCAAAAAAACCGAGAAGGCGAGAAAGCTGAACAAGGGAAAGAAAATAAGAGCGTATGTATTTGTATGGGGGCGTGAGAGCTGTGTTTTAATTGTTTCACTGTGTTAGCGCTTTCCCTCAAATATTCAGTAGCTACTCTCTCTCTCCAGAGACAGAGCGAGGCTGCCTCTCTATGTACCCTTTACTCTGAAACCCTTTGGGGTGTTTGGAAGAGGGGAGGGCTAACCCAGAAACCCCAGCTCTCACCCCTGTTTGTTCCATGGGAACTCACAATGTGGAATCTAATCCTGCTTCTTGATGGGAGAGCAGCTTTTCAAAGCAAATGTGGGAGTTTTTTTTCACCCAGTTCACTGACAGGGACCTCAGCAGACCCCTGAGGCTCTGGGCCTGACCTTCTAAGTTGGAGTAATAGCTATCAGAAAGGTCCTATGTCTCAGATTGTGTCTTGGACACGAGGGGACAATGGAAAGAGAAGTTTGGTTGTAACCAAACAGGAACTGCTATGCGTCGAGACGGTGTCCTAAGGGCGCTAGCGTGGTAGCAAGGTGGATGGTGAGGAGAAGTCAGGAAGAAATATGTGACAAAATATGTGTCAGAGTAACTGTTGCACTAAAATAGTCCAACGCGCATCACGTCTGATCAGTCCCATGGCACCCCATTGTTCGGCAGAGTCAAAAGCTGCCTTCCACAATCTCCTCTGAAAAGCATCTCCTCACTTGGAAACCCGAGAGTGGCTGCTAAGTCAACAGCTTGATTGAGGCAACAATGTGGACTGACATATGATGAGTTGACCAGTGTCCAGCTGACCAAATGAAACACCCACATGGATGTCAATAGGGCACAATGGCCACTCTCTGTGTGAGAAAGAGGGAGAGAGGAACTTCATGTTGAAGAGTCTTCCTCTTTCCCAGTAGGACGCTCCTGAGTGAGGGTGGTCAAAGACAAAGCAGACACAGTGTCAAAGCGCTGAGGAACAGATCACATAGAGAGGAACGGGTTTGAGATCAGACGTTTATATTTGCTGTGTGGTCATACGCTGCCTCACCACAAGTCTACTTTAAGTTCTTTTTTTTCTGAACTGTAAGTGTCTGTGAGAAGTAACATTTTAGATATAAAACAGTGGCCCACAAGTTCACAAATTCCAAATTTCCTCTGCAAGCAACATAAACAGACCTGGAGGAGACCACCTGCTGCAACGCACTTTGAAAAAAGGGCAAAGTTAAGTATTAGAGGTTTAACAGGGTATTGGTCATTGGTATTGGTACACTTGTCACTTTCTTATTTACTCCACCCACTGCTATATTATTATTATTATTATTATTATGATTGCCAGTGCAAACATTTCTTGTAAAACTACTGAGACAGTGCAAAACATATATATTCGTTTGTAAATAAGCAGTTAATTAATTGCCAGTATACAGTATATATCTGTCATGCGATTCCACTCAATAATTTATATGTTATCTGTGACTTATTATTACCATTACAGCAAATGTAATTCTTACAAATGCAATATTTTCTTGGGACTGACCTTATAAGATATAGCATGATGTTCTAAAGCTGCTCTGAGACAATGCTCCACTGTAAAAAGCGCTAAAACAATCCTGACTTGATATTTTATACGTAATTTAAGATTTTTACGAGGCCCCGAGTGTTGCGTATTATCTTAAAACTTGTTTCAGGTTTCAGGGACGTTATGTGGCAGCTGCACTTCCCCCAAGTCCTAGCGGGTCAAAATTCATTACATTGTGAATATGCTAAGATATAGCACAGTTGAATAACGGACAATAAATAAGAAATAAAAGCAGTAATAGCAGGTAAATAGCAGCCTTATACTTATTATATACTTTTCAGTAACAGCCAGGGGCATAAAGGAGAATCCATTTATATAAACCACCAGCCGTTGTTTTATTGCTGTGAGGCACATCGGGAAGAGGGAAGACTACTTGTAGTTCACCAGTGTCATTAGGAAGAGGATGCAAACAGGCCCATCCATCATTTTCGCCATATGAAGAAGAGAGTTAATAATTGATGTGGCCCTGGTGCAACTAGCTCCTGTCGATTCACAAAAGACAGTCGTTGAGATCAAAGCCATTCTCGCCTCCTACAGCTAAGCTGAAAGGCGAAACTGGCAATCGCCTTCTTCCTACCTCAAATAGTGTCCCTATTATAAAGTTAATAAACTGCACATTTCAGTCAAACTCCATCACTACAAATGGTTCGGAGATCTAATAACTTGAAAGTAGAGAGCCACCTCTATCACCTCTTTGAACTGAACCACTGAGTGTTGTGTGTGTGTGTGTGTGTGTGTGTGTTGGGAAGGTACATCAAAGTCCTTTATTGGTGTGTAAAATCAGAAGGCATACACACTTTGCTTGAACTGACCGAAAAAGAAAAAAACATTAAAGACGCACAATTCATTGGCCGGGGACTTTGCAGGTGTTTCCGTTCTGACCACTCAGAACACGAGCGATGCTGAAAAGTGGATGTGTGTGACACAGAAGTCGAGGCCTTTTCATAATGAGGCCAATCTTTGTTGTGCATAACCTTTTGATCTTTTGATCTAAGACCAGATGAGAGGGTTGGCTGATGGAGAAAGGGTAAGAGAGAGAGAGAGAGAAAGAGAGAGAGACAGAGAGAGAGAGAGAGAGAATGATTGAACGCTAGCTTTTTGCTACCTGAACATCTATTAGTCTGCTTAGTTTCTTAATGAACTTCAGCTCCAATAATGTGTCTCATTTGCACAGTGCTTCCCCAAAATCTCTCTCTCTCAAATGTGGCGTGTGGCGGAGGGTTTTGGTGCCTTCGAAAAGCCTTAGGCACACATAAATCACGCTACCTGTGGATCACAACATCTTTTCTAGTCGCTCATCCTCCTTATCACATCTGTCAGTAAATATTGTTCATTAATGTACCGTCGCTTTGTGTAATCACGGTGGCCGGTGTTGCAGTTGTTGCAGTTGTGACTGCTGCTAGCATTAGCTAAATAAACAGAGGTGAAAAAGGGGAAAAGAAAACATCCATCCATTTAAAATGCCTTTATTCATAATCGCTCTGTGTGAGTAATTCATACGGCAAGCATTCGTCAGTTACTGCGTTAGTCTCATTTTAGATTTAGTGATGCCTTGTGGGAACTTTTTTACATTACCAAGCAGCTTAATAACTCTCAATGTAAACTCTCACAACACACAAAATGAGAAACCACGGCTAAAATGCAAGCAATTAAAGGAACAACACATGTAACACTGACTAATATAAATACAGAACAAGGATCATTAAAAGTATACCATATAGTAAATATATATATATATATATATATATATATATATGAAAATATAGAATTTCTCGTTTTATGACCAATATA
>JAUZST010014198.1:0-10711 GCA_034779995.1 Parotocinclus haroldoi
TACAATAGGGTCCTGGAACGTAACTCCCGCCATAAGCAAGGGAACAGCGTAAATACTAGTGCATTCTTAGTGGGCTCATGGACATGGCAGTGTGAACACAAGAAGTGGGAGGAACGTATATGAGTGGATGAAGTTGCACAGATGGACTATATCCTATTTGGGATTATTTGCGTTCCACTATTACCCTGTGTGTGCGTGTGTGTGTGTGTGTGTGTGTGTGTGTGTGTGTGTGTGTGTGTGTGTGTGTGTGTGTGTGTGGTTGGTTGGGGATTGGGTTTGCACGCGCGCATCAGTCTTTGACTTAAACCACAACGTCCTCTGGTGGCTATTCTCTTTCTGTTACTTTAAACAGAACGGAAGCACAGTTTAAAGCGTTTCATTTCTCGTCTACATTCTTTTTTAAAAACTTTTCCTGGCTATCCACTGTATTATATTCCACATACACGTTGCCGGATTCGCAGGCAGTGAGACATGCACGCTCACCTTAACCCGCCAAGTTCTGATTGGAGTGACTTTTAGTTCAGCCAATAATAGGCCGCGGCTACCATTCTTATCAAACGCTACAGCGAATAAGGATTCGTCTTATAATAGGCGGGGTTTTAACTATTACGACCGCAAACGTTGGAAGAAGAAGTCGATTCAGGAAGCCATTACGTTCCGCAGTTCGGTTAAGAATTCTTAACTATTCTTACGTATTTTACGTACTTTGAAGATCCTCTTTCCGAACTCCTCTTTAAAGCATCATGGCATCACAGGCAAAGAAGAGGAAAATGAATTTTTCAGAAAGGGAAGTAGAAATTATCGTAGATGAGATGGAAAAGCAAAAACACGTTTTGGTGAACCACTTCAATGCCGGTGTCACGCACATCGCTAAAAATAACGCCTGGTTGGAGATCTTGAAGCGCGTCAACGCTGTGACCAACTGTCAGCGGGAACTTGGCGAGGTGAAAAAGAAGTGGTCCGATTTAAAGACCGAGGTTCGGCGCAAAGTGTCGCTGGCTCGCGCAGCAATGGAAGGCACGGGGGACTGCACCACGGTGCCCGTCATACTTACAGCTATGCAGCAGCGCATCTGTAATCTGCTGGGTGAAGCCACCATCATCAGTCTGAATTCTGCAGAAGTGAAAGAAACAAGCGCTGAGATTACAGTGCCCATAAGCACGACTAGTACCGCCGTCACGCTAGCGCAAAGTAAGTAACTGGCGTTAGCAACGCTTAACTAAGCCTGGAACGCCTCCTACCTCAATCTAATATTATCCAATAGCCAACAAACACATTTGGAATTTAGAACATCCAAAACACTACTACAATTGAACAGAATAAACAAAATACTGAGACAAAATTAACGTCAATAAATACATTTGTAAATGTATTTGAGTGTTTTAATGAAGAGCTCTAAAGGATTCTGGGTATGAAATTGCTATTTGACATTCCTAGGGTTTCTACTTGGAGAGTATAGTATTGATTTACCTACCCAAAGCAGAGTGTGTAATAATAATAATAATAATAATAGGTTTTTAATATATATATTTCAAAATGTATTTTAACTGTCATGTCAAGCCTAACATATATAATAGCATTTGATTGGATGACCTATTGTAATTGCTATGTTTATTCAGACCTGTTGCTATTTAAAGTTTGGATGGTACATTTAGTCTTTGGTCCAGAGCACAACTCATCCATTTCTTATGTACTGATTTGTCTGACCACGATACACATTTCTATCAAGTCCTCTTGAGTCCAGAGAACTCAGTGCTGCTTCTGGACATGGGCTTTCATTTTTTAGGCTTTTTCAGATAAAAAAATTTTAAGTGGCATTGGGTAACTCTAGGTTGTAGAACTTGATATAAATCATTTAAGCATGTAGAAATGGTCAAGACGAGCTGCTGAAGTTTAAACTGATCATCAGAAATGGGAATAGTTTTAATTGAGTTTGGATACTACAGTGCATAACATCATTAAACAATTATCAGCATTAACACAATTAAACACAGAATCGCAAGCAATTTCTTTGGATATTGCAAAGGGCAAGAGTGGAAGACCCGTGATCTCTGATCTCACAGGCAGCACTGCATCAAGAATCATCATTCATCAATAACTGATATAACCACATGGGCACTTTTTCAAGCCTTTTTCAAGCACTAAAATACCAAGCTCCATTCAGAAATGCCACTTAAATCCTTAAAGTCCAAAAAATGTGGGGCGTTAATATAACCATGTCCAGAAGTGGTGCCAACTTCTTTGGATTCTGAGGAAATCTAGGAATAAGGAAAGAAAAAATGAACAAAGTCTAAAAGTACCATGACCAGAAAGAAATCATAGGCCACATATGAGATCCCCTAGGATAACTCCACAACGGAAATGAGTATTGTGTCAGATCAATCAGTATTTCTCATCTTTTTAGAAATAAATTGATACTATCTGGCATCTACCATTTTTGTCTGACTATGCATGATAAGTTCCAATTTTCTTCTAAGTGGGTTATTTATTTCTCATTTAACTCACAATAAGTTATTTTAGTCTCTCATTTATATTTCTGTTTCAAATTCCATTTAGATGAGCAGCAAAAGCAGATACCTTATAAATCCTTCAGTGGATATCCATAGTTATCTATTAACATCAATCGAATCTCTTTTGATTAATAAAAAATCCTGCATCAAGGACACCGTGTTCTCCGGACCAAAGAGGAAAAGACTGTCGGGATTTCTATCAGTGCAAGGTTCAAAAGCCAGCATCTCTGATGGTATGGGGGTGTGTTAGTGCCCATGGCATAAGTAACTTGCGCATCTGTGAAGTCACCATTAATGTTGAAAGGTACATACAGGTTTTGGAGAAACAAGAAACATGTGTTGCCATCCAAGCAGCCGTCTTTTTCAAAGACATTCCTGCTTATTTCAGCAAGACAATGCCAAGCCACATTATGTATGTGTTACAACAGCGCGGCTTTGTAGTAAAAGAGTGCAGGTACTAGATTGGCCTGCCTGCAGTCCAGACCTGTCTCCCATTCAAAATGTGTGGCACATTACTAAGCGCAAAATACGACAACGGAGACCCTGGAGTGTGGAGCAACTGAAGTTGTACATCAAGCAAGAATGGGAAAGAATTTCACCTACAAATTAGTGTCCAATTAGTGTCCTCAGTTCCCAAACGAGTGTTGAGTGTTAATGATAGGTGATGTAACACAGTAGTAAACATGCCCAACTCTTTTGGAACATGTTCCATCAAACTCAAAATGAATGAATATTTGAATTATTGCACAAAAATGACATTTCAGTTAAAGCAACAACTCATAAACAAAATAAATCCGACTAATACTATTTGCTCACTTAATTACAGACTGAAGTTTCCATGTGCTTATGGCGAGATGTAGAATGGAATATGGCTCGGTAAATGGATTGGCCCTGTCCGTCCCATTTGCGATGAGACAGTATTGTACCTGATACCAATATAGCATCAGATTACATTCATCCCGAATATATTTCCTTTTTAAATGTCACTTCTTGTAATTTAATCAAAAAATTGTGCAATCCCATCAAGTTTTAGAAAAAGAGAAAAGGAAATTTATTGGAATTGAAGGAAAATTAATGTTGTAAGGCCAAGATTCCCAATGTATAGCAAAACAACAGAATCCGTTACAACCACAAAACTAAGACTTTCTTTTTCTTTTAGGTATACAGCCAGCAACAGGTACAGCTTGTGAAATAAAATCTCTAGAAGGTAAATATTATTTTAATAATATGACATTTTTTTGAAAGTAGAATATATATATATAATTTAATTTTTTATAAAAAAAATTTTTCCGGATGATTCAGTAGTTTAAATCTGTTTTTATGATATTTAACAGCCAGTATTTTTTCAACAAAATTAGAGCTATTCCTTTACTGTGTCTGTACAAGCTAAAAAACTATAAACATGTGTTTTGTAACCATCAACATGTTTTCTTGATATTAGCAGTAAAGGTTCTAAGTGTCACTTTTAAAAACAAAAAACACAAGGTGAGCATTTTTAGTTTAGTTGGAAGTAGTAGTCATTAGCGTCAATGTTTTCTTAACAAAGATATCTGCTCTTCACTAGATTCAAACCCCCACTATAAAGGCTGTTAGGAGCAGATATCCAAAGACATTTCAACCCATTCTGTAAACAACTGTTGGACAATAACGTCCTTTGTAAATACTAGGGACATTACATGATTGTGTGCAGAAAATCTTTTGGTGTTCGTATTAATCTTACCTACTCCTTAATAAGACTGTGTGTTTAATACAGCAGCTGAGACAACATACCACACACTTGAGGAGGGAGTAGTGGAGTACTGCACGACAGAGACACCTGTCACTGTTACAGCTGAAGCCCCGATGGAAGTTTTGACAGCTCAAGCTGAGTGCTCAGTAAAGCCACAGGAGCTGAAGAGTCGTATTGCTCTGAACTCAGCCAAGTTGCTGCAAGAGCAGCGCATCACCAACCTGCATGTGCGTGAGATTGCCCAGCATCTCGAGAACCAGAATGACCTTCTGCAAATGATCCGCCGCTCACAGGAGGCACAGGCCTGTGCCCAGGAAAGACAAGCACAAGCCCTTGAAGGCACACAGGCCACCCTGCTTGCCCTTATTCAAATGTTTAAGCCGGCTTTAAAGGATCTGAGGAAGTTCTTGCAAAATACTAACAATGACAGCACAGTGGCTGGCATTGAAACTAGCGAAGGTGTGGTGAACATGCCACATCAAGTGGAAGATGGTCAGTAGACAGATGTGCTGTGTTCTAGTGTATGTGTGCGTGTGTGTGTGTGCGTGGGTGCATGTGTGTGTTGTAGAATATGTATGACATCTTTAGTTCTGCTTTCCATGAGTATAGACTACTATGTTTTGCACAATATAATGTTGTTAATAGTGGCTTTTATAAATTTACATGCATTTCAATTTTTTCGATTAGTTCTACTAATTCACCTGGAATTAAAAATTGTTCTCAAATACAGAAACTGAGGTGACATTCCTTGTCCAGCTGAAACATATGTTTATACCAACTGGATTAGGTCTTTTCCTCCAGAACATCTTATCTGCATCTTCTGCAAGAAACATTTGTGGCATGCTATTACATTGCCTGCGGGCTTGGCAGAACAATTCTTAGAGAAATAAAGTACATGTAGAGGGGGCTTTAGAGACACCAGTTGACCTAATGCATTTTTGAAATGTGAGAAGAAAATGCAGAGATCAAGAGAAATCCCTTGCAGACATGGCGAGAACATGCAAACTCCACAGAGGCAGAGTCCATACCAGGAATCTAATTAGCAATATCTGGAGCAGTGAGGTGACAACACTAATCACTGTTTGGGTGGCACGGTGGTGCAGTGGTTGGAGTGGTCCCTTCACAGTTCCAGTATTTCCAGTTAGATCCTGGCCTTGGACTGTACCTGTGTGAGTGTTATATGCAATCCCCATGTCTGGGGATTTTTACACCAGGACATGCATTTTTGTTAATTATTATACTAAATTGTGCTGATCTGAACATCTATGTCTAGTTTTAAAGAAACTCTGTGTCTGTCATAAGATATCAATTGATGCTAAATATGATGTCAAATAAACCAAATAAAAAACATATAATGAGCACCACTGTACCAACACTATATAGACAAAGGTATTGAGATCTCTACACATTTCGAGTATTTACATAAACTTTTATGACATACCCAAAGCCAATTCTAATTAGCATAAAGGTTTAAAGGCATTAATATGGAGTTAGTCCGCCCTTTGCAGCTATAACAGCTTCCACACTTCTGAGAAGACTTTCTCCAACATTTTGGAGTGTGTCTTAGGCAATTTTTGCCCGTTCATCCCAAAGGTGTTTGATGGGGTTGATATCAGGGCTCTATAAAAGTTCCTCACCGGCGGTCCAGGTGCATTAATTTACTTTTTAATTACAAAAACGTGGGAACTGAACCAATACATGCAGTGGTTTTGTTGCATACCCCTGTTGTAAACCTATCACATTTTGCAAAATTGCAAGCAGTTGATAAACAGCTGACTAAAATTCAAAGTGCCATTTTGACTGTGAACGTCTTCAGAATCAATGTCAGTGATGTATGCTGCCCAGTGCAGATCTTGTCCCACAAACAAGGCCATGCTCCATGGTTCCATAAATTATCCATGTATTTCCACAAATAGTTTTTTACATAAATATGTTTAGTAATCAGTGGAAAGTACCTATGAAGTAATGCCCATACAATTATTATTATATAATGATATATTAATAAATATATTATAATTATATATTAATGTAAATAATTATTTTAATTATAAGCAACCTTCTGTTTATACTTTAGAACTTTAGAGCCATATGGTACATTTGAATTTACAGCTAACCACTTCAAATTTGAGTGAGGAGTGGTTTTTGAGGCCAGTGAGCCCTGCAGAATCGCTTGTAGAACATGAGAACAATGAAGACTGCAGAAGTAAGTAGAGCAACCATACAAACATGGAGTTTGAGGGGCTTTGTCATCTATCCTGATGCCCCTTGGCTTGGTGCATAACCAGATGACTTGATTTTCAATCCATGGGGGCATGTTAATCACTGTGTTACATCACCTTTCCTTTTAACAACACTCAGTAAGCATTTGGGAACTGAGGACACTAATTGTTGAAGCTTTGGAAGTGGAATTCTTTCCCATTCTTGCTTGTTTGTACAACTTCAGTTGCTCAACATTACAGGGTCTCCGCTGCGCTTCATAATGCGCCACACATTTTCAGTGGGAGACAGGTCTGGACTGGCCAGTCTAGTACCTACACTCTTTTACTACAAAGCCATGCTTTTGTAACACATACAGAATGTGGCTTGGCATTGTCTTTCTGAAATAGACAGGGACGTCCTGAAAATAATATTGTTCGGATGGCAGCATATGTTGCTCCAAAACCTGTATGTATCTTTTAGCATTAATGGTGCCTTTACAGCTATACAAGTTACCCATGCCATGGGTACTAACACACCCCCATACCATCAAAGATGCCGGCTTTTGAACTTATGAACTTTTCCTTTAGCTCGGACGACATGAAATCCATGATTTCCAAAAACAATTTGAAACATGGACTTGTCAGACCACATCATCTAATGCTGAAAAGCTCTCCAAGCCAAATGACTGCTCTAGACTGCTGGGATTATCCAGCCTCTGATACTTTATTGGTCTTGACAAGACATCTCACTTTTATTACAAACTGAACTCTAATATACAATATACAAATACATCACATACATAAACACCATCTAGGAAGCCTTAGGGTCTGTATCACTATTAGCTCATACTGACTTTACCATCTTCTCTGAAAATGGTAAAGTCAGTATACTGATTCATCTGACCACAATAGATGCTTCCACTGTGTAATGGTTTGTTCCAGACGCTTCTGAGCACAGGCAAGGCAAGGCACATCTGGACATAGTTAACATAAGGCTTCTTTTATGCACACTAAAGTGTTTTTTATGTTTAATTAATTTAGTAAGTTTTTATTATTATTTATGTATTGTAATGTTTGATAAAGGCTTGCCAAAGTAATCTCTTGCCTGTGGTTGCCTGGTTATATCAGGGACTGAGGAATGATGGTTCTTGATCCAGTGCCTTCTGAGGGATCAGAGATGATGGGTCTTCAGTTTGTGCGCTGAAGCTTGTGCCCTTGCCTTTTTATCCTTCTCATATTAGCGTGTGTTTCTTTCCACAGTCCAAAGACAGGCATTAGGTTAGATTAACCAGAGTATGCTACATTTTCAATCCATGGGGGCATGTTAATCACTGTGTTACATCACCTTTCCTTTTAACAAAACTCAGTAAGCATTTGGGAACTGAGGACACTAATTGTTGAAGCTTTGGAGATGGAATTCTTTCCCATTCTTGCTTGTTTGTACAACTTCAGTAGCTCAACATTACAGGGTCTCCGCTGCGCTTCATAATGCGCCACACATTTTCAGTGGGAGACAGGTCTGGACTGGCCAGTCTAGTACCTACACTCTTTTACTACAAAGCCATGCTTTTGTAACACATACAGAATTTATCAGAGTATGCTACATTTTCCTGATTTGTGTGTATATTTATGACTAGTTTCAATGTAAAAGTGTGTTTTGATGTAATCTTCCTGAATGGACTTTGATGCTGACGTTAGATTACGTTTATACTACACTGCTCACAAAAGTCAGGAGATATTTAATTATTTAAAAATAAGATATTTTATTTTGGAGTATCCCTTAATTTTTTTGAGCAGTATAGTTAGACACATTCACACTGGACCAATTTAGAGTGCCCACATCCTAATAGCCTTTGGAATGTGGGATGAAACTGAAAATTCAAAGGAAATGTAATTGTGCATTTGCATTTTCTCTACTGTCCCAACTTTTTTGAGGTTAAATGCTATCACCTCATTCCCCACACTCTTCACCACATATGTGTCTGTTGTATCAAGGTGGATGTCTGCAAAGCTCCGAGTGTCACGGCTGCTGCAGAAGTTTAATACTCTGAACCACAAAAATCCGGGCCCCAATATTACAGACTTAAAGAGAATAAAGTTTGCGAGAATGTATGTCTCTTTGGTGGCTCAGATGGACATATGCATGCTTTCTGACCAGACATTTCATTCTGTAGAACAGACTCAGATCATAGAAAATAGGGAGACAGAGTTTGCAGAGACAGCTTGTAAGAGCGATGGGTCTGAAGTTTGTTGGGTGGCAGTGATCTTTTGCTGGCTTTGGTATGGGGATGATGATTGCTTCCTTTCAGGAGATGGGGATCATTTCTGACTCCCTTGGCGCCTGATGGTCGCCTTATCGTGTGACTTACTCAGAGATTTTTGAAGTTCAACTAAGAAGACTTGTATGGGCCGGAATTTTCCATTTCTGCAAGTTGGTTAGCAATATCCTCCTCACAGGTTGCCAGACTGTCCCCTTGTTTAATGTATTGGATCTGGGAATTTACCCCTTTGCCTTTCATCCTGCAGATTAGATTTCAAACTTTTGATGTTGGGGTGATGATTGATATTTTGGATACTTTTCACCTTTGCTTCTTGATGGAGTTTATTATTCTCTGGCCTAGGGCTCTGCTTACCTAAATGTTTACAAAAAAACAAGCCACCGGCATGCAGGCCCTAATCACCATCTTGCATTCCTCGTTAAACCAGGGGTTACTTCTTTGGCATGGCGATTGAGAGGACTTGGGTATGGTTTCATCTGCTATAGATTTCATTCATTTAACCATTCGGGTAAATTCCGATTAAATAATGTTTTATTAGAGGCGTTTTGTGAGCCTAAAAAAATTTGGCATTTGAATCACCTGATGGTGTTGGGGATATAGGGGTCAATATTATCCTCTGGTAACCAATTAGGATTTTTTTTCTGAAGGCTGCCTTTTGCTAAAGGTAATGATGTAGGTGTTTGTATTGATTAAATGATGAAATTTCTATATCTTAATTCATCTGACAGCAGTTACATTTTGAGGCGCTAATAACCCTCAAACTCCAGTATCTCTTCCTCCACTGACACGGGTTGCACGCCACGACAAACAAGGCACCTCAGTTGTTCTCCTCCTATGAACAGAAAAGGAGTCTGAGAATCTATTCTACCCTGGGTCCCCACAGGGAACCGGGTGGAGCTGCTCAGAGGACCCACTAACAGTCCTGTATCTATCTATCTGAGTGACTGTCTTTGTCCCACGAAGTCAACACAGTCAAATAACTACTATGTGTCAAAAACACTGTCTAAAGTTTTCACATGCAGCACTGCGCATTACTACCAAATACTGTACTGGAGTGAAGTGGGATTTCAAAAAGATGGGATTTTATCTCTAAATCCACATTGAAACCACTGAAGTTTGGATAATCCCTATATCATTTGTTCTTTTCATATTCAATTGATTTGTAGTAGCATTTGATATTGATATTTGCCAGACAGTGTTCCAGAATTGATTGATAATTTTACCCCCATTACAAAGATTTATGAAATTTATTGCTTTTAAAATGACTTGTATGCAGTCCTGTGTTTTATGTATGTATGTAATAATGCCCTATTCACAAGACTTGTGCCACAGAGCTTCTGTCTCTGTGCCTCCTTTTGGTTGTGTGCTTTTTACATTATATCTGAAAAAATAATACTTTTCTAGTTCAACAACAGAAAATATAAGGAATTTGGTGACACAGCACTGAAGCTTATCGGCCAAGCATGAAGTTGTCAGTAATCAAATATGATGATTTCACACATTCACCAACTATTGTGTGGAAATAAGTTCACAATAAGTAGATATTAAAATAAATATAGCCTTTAACGTGTACATAACGTAACATGCTTTTTAAAAATATGTCTAGCGAAGGAGCTAATTTTAGCTCCTTTAGTAAAACTTCTGACCAAATTAAATATAAATGTGAACTTCGGCCTGGTTTTTTTTCATGTTGTGTTTTGCATAAAATCAAATGTATAAAAACACAAACCGTTATTTGTTTTTTTGCATCAGATTCATAAATGAATATTCTCATATGCTTTCTCAATTTGTGGTTTTGGGCTTTAAGGCGCTTAAAATATGAAAATAACTAATTTATACTTAACCAAAATACCTTTTCAAACACGTTTTAGCTTTTTAACCTACCATGTATACTTGTTTTTTAAATATATAATTTTTATAGTTATATTTTATTTATACACACGCACACACACACACACACACACACACACACACACACACACACACACACATATA
>JAUZST010014199.1:0-10711 GCA_034779995.1 Parotocinclus haroldoi
TCTTTCTCTTCTCTACTTCTCTTTGACCTCCTTAAGGCCCTATCTAAGATGTTTTACCTTTAACTTGTTATTATTTTCTACTTAACTATTGTAAGTCGCTTTGGATAAAAGCGTCTGCCAAATGCAATGTATTGTAATGTAATGTAAATTTAGCAATATTACGTAACTGAAAGAAAGCAATTCTTGTGACGTTGTTAATGTGAACGTCAAGGGAGAGATCTGAATCAAGCGTAATAACATTTTTCACAGTCGGACTGATCGTTATTGAACAGCAATCTAGATTTATGTTAGACGTAGCCGACCTGTCTGTCACAGTCTTGGGTCCAGCTAATAAAACCTCAGTTTCATCTGAGTTAAATAAAAGGAAATTAAATTACGAGCGTCATTAGGATCAGCTGATATGTACAGCTGTGTATCATCTCCATAGCAGTGAAAACTAACACCATGCTTACGAATAATTGAGCCTAAAGGTTGCATATAAAGGGAGAATAATAGTGGGCCAAGCACAGACCCCTGAGGGACACCATACTTTACTTTTGAGAGCTTAGAGCGTTGATTATTTACAAAAGCAAACTGGTACCAGTCGGCCAGGTAGGATTTAAACCAGGAAAGTGCCAGTCCCTTAATACATAGTGTTTTCTGATTTATTTAATAAGATGTCATGATCTATAGTGTCAAATGCTGCACTTAAATCTAATAGGAAAAGAAACATGTCCATTATCTGACCATATTAATAGATCATTAAGTACCTTAATTAATGCTGTTTCAGTACCATTATGAGGCCTGAATCCGGACTGAAATGTTCCATAGATACCGTTACTTTGGAGGAAACTACAGAGCTGCTGATAAACAGCTTTTTCTAACATTTTAGAGAGCAAAGGTAGATTTGAGATTTTTCTATAATTAGACAGAACACAAGAGTCAAGATTAGTTTTTTGTTTAATTACGGCAGGATTAAAGGATTTTGGAACATAAGCAAAGGTAAGAGATGAGTTTATGATAATACGTAATACTTTTATAATACTAGGTATTAATTCTTTGAGTAAATATGTAGGGATTGGATGGACTAAACACATTTGATGACTTGATCAGATGATCTGATCAGTGAGGACAATTCAGTGTTGGTGATCAGTGTAAAAGATTCTAGTCCTGATTTATAGCTGATTAAACAGAAATCTACATTAGTGCTGCATCTGGAAGGTTGTTGAATAGATGGGTGGTTTGATGAGCATTGAGGGTGTTTTTGCCTAATTTTCTATCTGATTGTTAAAGTAAAGTCATGAAGTCATTACTGTTAAAATCATGCTGAACTTCGGTTTCTGTGATGTTTTTAGTTAATCTGGAAACTGTTATATAAAAATCTAAGATTATTCTTATTTTTCTCTATGATTGAGGAAAAATACACAGATTTAGCTTTGGTAAGGGCCTGTTTATACTCTGTCATGCTATCCCTCCATGTAATCTTAAATACCTCCAGTTTACTACATCGCCACTTGCGTTCTAAACTACGAGCTTTTTGCTTTAAAGTAACGGGTATGGTCATTGTACTAAGGTGCTAACCTTTTTCCCTGAATACATTTGACTCTAGTAGGAGCAACTATATCCAGGGTTGAGTGAAATACACATTCTAATTGGTTAGTTGCAGCCTCAAGATGATTGCGTGTATTAAACATTAAGTCTGGAAGGTTATTAATAAACACAGCTTTATTAATATTAGTATTAGAAGTAATAGTACGTTTATTGTGATAACGAGGTGATTTGATTTGATACATATAGAAACTGATAGTTTATAGTGATCAGAAATCAACTCAAAACATTAGGATATCTATATTATTTTATCTATATTAGGTTATCAAGCAATTTTAAGTGGACCCTGCTTATTTTCAAAGTTAATCGCCTACAATTAAAGCCTTATCTTTTGAAAGAACTAAGTCAGAAAGAAAATTAGCGAATGAAGAAATTCTGAGTTGGGAGGGTGATAAATAGTGATGAGCTGAAAAGAGTTTGGTTTAGATGGTCAGTCAGATAAAATAACAGTATTTCAAATTAATTAGCCATATAATGGGATTTAGCAATGACGCCTAGATCTTTGTCAATAATTATGGCTATGCCTCCTCCCTGAGCATTAGGACGAGGGCGTTAAACATAACTGTACCCAGGAGGGGAGGCTTTATTTAAGGCTAAATATTCACCTGGTTTAATCCAGATTTTGGTAAGACAGAGTGTGTGAAAGTGTTTATCAGTGATTAGTTTATTTATAATCACTGCTTTGTTTGTAATGAGAAACAGATGGTTAATAAATGGCTATACGGCTTTGGCTCATCAGTGCACAGTCGTAGCCAAAGGGTTTTGTGAATGGAACACATTTTCTTTTCCACAAATTTTCTGCATTATTTTTTGTGGAATTTGTTTTAACTAGATTTTGAATCCGATTAATTGCCAGTAATTAATTAATTAAATGAGTGATTCCCTCCATTAAAAATTGTTTATCACAAAATGTTCTGCATTTCAACCCAACAAAAGGACAAAGCTCAGGAGAAAAGGCTAATGAAGACAAGACAGATGATATCACTTTGCTTTCTTCTTTTGTTGACCTTAGTTACCTCCGAGGAAGCATGTGCAGTCATCATTGAATTGCATCAAAAAGGTTTCACAGGCAAGGACACTGCTGCTTGTAAGATAGAACTCAGAACTATTTATCAAATCAGCAAGATCTTCAAGGAGAGTGGTTCAGTTGCAGTGAAGAAAGAAACAAAACAAGTTGAAATTTTATTTTCTCTGATGAAGCCCCCTTCAGACTGTATGGGGCATGTGGAAAAATGATTGTCCCGAGAAGAAAAGCTGAGTGCTACCATGAGTCCTGTTTCATGCCAACAGTCAAGAATCCTGACACCATTCCTTTGTGGGGTTGCTTCTCATCCAGGGGAGTGGGTTTGCTCAAAAGTTTTGCCCAAGAACACTGCCATGAATAAGGAATGGTATCAAAACATCCTCCAACAGCAACTTCTCCCAGTGATCCAGAAGCAATTTGGAGAAAAATGCTTCTTTTCCAGCATGATTGAGCACCATGTCACAAGTTGAAACAAAACAAGTTGAAAGGAAACATCTCTCAATCCCACTGAGAATGTGTGGTCAATCCTAAAAAAGAGGGTGGACAAATAAAAACCCAGAAACTGTGATTATTTTGTGATTTTTATTTTTTTACCCAGAAGCTGATATCCAGCATGCCGACTTTGCTTAGACTGGGTTAATTTGTTAATACTAAGTTAAAAAGAAAAATACCCCAAAACGTATGGAATGCTTAGAATTGTATTTAATTAAACCATATAAACAAAAAGCTCTTTACAAAACTGAGGTGCAAACTTTGTGCCTAAAAAACTGTATGTTTGGTCTAAAAACTGTATGTGGTAATAGTAATGAGACTCTTGGACTGTTAGGTGGCCCAAGTGAAATATGTTCTTTATTAATAATATATTTATTGCATTTCTTAAGCGTTTCTCTTGGACGCTTTCTCTTTAAACGCTGCTGTTATACATGTAGTGGAACCTTACGTTTGCTTTTAGTTTCCACTCGGTCCGCTTTTATTGGTAGACCGTCGCCAGCGGCTGCTGTTTAGATTAGACGAGTAACTATGAATAATTGGTGCTGGTTTTAAAACTTAAACACGTGATTTAGTCCTGTGTAGTCTTACGATATACGGTATAAACATATTGTATTTTATTTAACAGCATCCAGAAGTGCTGAATGTGTGACGCAGGTTAGTATTTGTAATAGTCCACTTTCGCTAGCTTTAACTTGTACGTGCTGTTATTTGAGCTGTATTTTTTTTTAACTTAAGGCAGCAGTTTTAATAACCTTTCGCCACTAATGATATTGTCCTTTTCTTGTAGCCTGAGATTGTTGTTTTGAAATGGAAGATCACAAACGGAGCTCGTGCAGTGATGAGTGTGTTGATTCATCCACACTGGTTTCAGAAGATGGGAAGAATATGAAGGCAGTGGTGTGTCAGAGATGTGGATCCAAAGTGCTCTGCCCAGGAATGGCTGTTTTTGCTGAAAAACATGTAAGGATATGCCCAATAAAATCTTGTCCAAACATGCAAGTAATGAAATACAGTATTTATACTGGCGGTTTTCTTATCGGATAAACTGGCTTTAAACCGCTTTGCCCTTCTCCCTTGAGCTTAAGTGCAACTAACATGATGCTGTCTGCTCTGTTTTTGTGATACACCCCCTACCCCCTGTCCAGCTCTTTCTGCCTTCAATGCGAAAGAAGAAGAACATCGACCAGTCTAATGGTACTGTAGATGGGGACACAGTAACAGCTCACTGGCTGGTGGATGACATGTACACCTTTGAAAATGTTGGCTTCACCAAAGATGTTGGAAAAGTGAAGTACCTTATCTGTGCTGATTGTGAGATTGGACCCATTGGATGGCACAACGTTGACGACAAGAAGAGTTTCTATGTAGCACTGGATAGAGTTAATCATGTGTAGAGTACTTTGTATATACACTCTAAACGCTTTCAGCCATTACTAATCTGGGAGTAGCTTACATAGAATTTAGTTGTCTATTCTTTTTTATAAGGACAGTTCAGTTTTGTATTAAACGTACTGGATGGTTACTGTGTACCAAAATACTTATTCATTAGTGACTTGTGTTCTTACTGCTGAAATCCAGATGTAGCGGATGTTAAAGATCATTAGCAGTAATAAGATTTACTGTTACTTTATTCCTCCTGTCGGTATTACTTAAAGTGAAATGTATTGTAGCTCAGGCAGGATCGGATCAGAGACAGTCTACAGAATTTGTATCCATAACATGAGTATACATTAAAAGAAATGCATCACTTTGTTTAACACTTTTCTTTTTAATGGAGAAGTTTACTGCTTTGGAAAGGTACAATATATTTATCCTAATATAGAGAGTCTTCGAATTAGGAGATATTTCATACCTTCTGACGTATGAATGGAATTAAAATGAACTCAGCTGATCTCTAGAGAAAGGTTGTATTGAACATTAATTGTTTGTTGCCTTTATCAGGAGACATCATTTGCTTCTGTTTGATTTCAGTCTATTTTTTTTTTCAGTTCTATGCATTTTACATAATAACCGCTGAATTCAGCTTTTGTACAACTGGATGCCAGAAATACAAATATTCATTTGAAATATTTTTGTGGTAAACGTTTTGACTGTGAAGCCTGATCATGCTCAACAAAACGCCTTTCTGATCTCCTTACTCATTTTATTTAAACACATTGTCTGACTTCTGTATCAATACTTTCTTAATGTTTTTAGTGTACATTTCGTGCTGCAGTTTTTGATATTGGCTTCTTTTTTAATGAGTTAGTAACTTGTTCGTGTTTTATTTATTTGTATTAAGATTTAACTTTTATCTAGTGTTTCGTTGTTCTATTCGGAGAGATAAATGACTTTTTTTTAGCAGATGGATAACTGGAGCAGGTAGAGTGCATTAATAACGATCGCCATTAGGTGGCGCAGCTTCCGAGCTGACGAGCGCTACGTGCAGACCGATAGGGTGCGAATGGAATAAAGCTTTGGATGCTAAAATCTCCGCTAGAAAGCAATGGAACGCCGCAGCTTCTAGTTTCGATCGAAGACGGTGAGTTTAAGCTACAATAATCAGCTGTAATAACGATCATTTTTCAATAGTACAACAGTTCCGAGACGCTTTTTAAATTCGTGTTATTTGACTCCCTGCAAACGGCAGCTAGCTCCAGACAAGAGCTACTTTCACGAGATAAAGAATCGAATCAACGTTAATGCCATCTTTACGTTTTTTAAACAAAGATCAACAGTTTTAATGCTTAATTAGTCAGCAGAGTGTTTACAAATTCAACAATACCGAATTACCATTAGCAACAGCGTTCACTTCCGTAGGTAACTTAAAAAGAGTCCATTTAAAGAAGTAGTTCCAGTCTATTTTCGGAGCTGAAGCTATTGTACATTAATCCGCCTAAATTCTACTTCTTTAATAATATTTATTTATTTGTGTGTAGCTGAATTTAAAATAATCAGCATGCAGCGATTATGGTCACATTTCCTGCGCTAACTCGTGCACTTTAGGTCGCATAATTGCAAATAGATAAACATCTCAGCACACCGTTGTGTTATATTACTAAACGACATTATAAGGCAAGGAAAGCAGCGATTATGGATAATTGACCCAGCTCGTGTATTTTCCTCAGCAAAACGTCCGGTTTTGACGTTTTAATATTACTGGAGTATAAATGCTTAAGACATTGTTAACCTTTATAACGAAGAACCTAAATGTAATGCGGAGTTGACGTAATTGTTTACTTTTAACTTCTCTAAATTGATCCTAATTCGTCTGTAATTTCGTCGACCGCAATCGTCTTGTAATTGAATGAAACAAACTGTTGTTATATGCATGTGTGCATCTCCACATTTGTGTCTGTTTATTTCCGACGACGATTAATTCGTTTGGTTTGATGTACAGTGTAGCGCATTGGTGGCGGAAGGATCTAGTTTTTTAAGCGGAACACGACGCGACATTCAAAAACGTCAACAGTTTCTTCGTGTGTTTGCGGTCCGAAGTGAGCGAATATGTTAATAGTGGAACTTCAGGTGTAATCCTTGTTTCTTATGAAGTAGTTCTAGCAATAGTTGGAAATTAACCCCGAAGAGTTTGTTGCAGTTTTTTAATGCCATCGGTTGGCTGCAGTTGCCCAGAATGACCCAGGCTCGACCAAATGAGTTTATTCCACCACCGGAGTGCCCTGTCTTTGAGCCCACTTGGGAAGAATTCGACGACCCGTTTGCCTTTATCAGCAAAATACGTCCCATTGCAGAACAGACTGGTATCTGTAAGATTCGACCTCCGCAGGTAAGTTTTTGTCATTACACTGAAACGGAGACGTAGTTGCTCTTTGCGTTTCTCATTATTTGTACCTTGCACCGTTAAATCCGAAACACTTTTAGAAAGAGCTTTTCAATATGGCGGATTGCGGCTCTCGTGAAACAGTTAAGCTAACTGTGGAAATGCATCCGCACCATTATTCACTAGAGAATAATCTTTATAATGTGGATGTGATGCCCCGCATTTCTAAGGGAATAATACAATCTGTCTCGTTTGTTGATTATCAGTTCGTAGATGACGTGATTTTCTGAAGTTCACCTACTGCTATGTTATTTGTTTAGCAGCGCCGGTAGAGAATCCACCCAAACAGCAAGACAACAAACTACCGTTTAGTATTTAACCCCGTACACAATGCATAAAGTCTTTACATTCGGGTGATTTAAAATGCACTTTCCCATCATTTATTGTAAGTTAGCTCATTAAACGACCTCCGTTATTTAAAACAAACGGCTGACCTAACAGGTTCCTGACCTTCCTTATTAAGCTTATTTAATATTATTATTCACTTTAAGGTCTAATTTGCTATACGGTTTCTAACACCAGGGTGTTTTCCAGAATAAAGTTGTCATTCCATTTGTTTCAGTGTAAAAGCGTTGCAGCTTTAGTACTGATTATGGTTAGTGACTTTAAAAAGTTGCACAGAATTGTTGTTGTGTCTCTGTGCGTGAAACTTGTCATTTGGCACCGATTTGGATTTTTTGACGTCCTTTAAGATATTTAATTATTAAAAGTAAAAAAAAAAAAAAAAAACAGAAGAAAGTGAGCATGATGTTGAATAAATTCTAATACTATGTAAACAGATGTGTGACTTGACACACTACTTTTTGTCTTTATTTATCCAGGGATGGCAGCCACCATTTGCTTGTGATGTGGACAGACTGCATTTTACCCCACGACTACAGAGGCTTAATGAACTGGAGGTATTGCTCTGCAGAAACATTTAGTCACATGCATTTTTATGGAGACTACGCTGGCTTTTTCTGTAGTGAAATGGTAATACTTGTGGTCTGAGTAGACACTTTGTCCTGTCGCGAGAAGGTGTAAAAGTGCTTCCCCCTGCTGCTCTATAAAAAGGCTACTTGTGGCAAGTGTACCTCTTAATGAGAGATTAACCCGTAGACATGTCTCTGGACGTAAACAAATGCACTCGATCATTTGATCCACCGACAAGCACAAGAGTTTTGTTGTCCACCAGACAGACACAGGTGGCAGCTTCACTACACACCCCTTTCTCTGCCCTGACAAACAGCCATCGTTTGCAGCGGTGTCATGAACGAGAAACCTGAACTGCTATGGAATAAGACTGTATCATCTTTAGCAATGACCTATACAGGCCTCATGGCAGGGCTTCCAACTCTCTGTTTTCAGCATGATTGTACACGCTCACACGCACAAAGGGTTTCCCAGGAATGTCTCTGCCAGATTGCGACCGTTCCTTGGACGATCATGCATTTAATGGACCAGCTGGGGCACTAGCTTCAGCAAACCACGAGTCTGGAGGATCTTCAGGCCCAGCTGTGGGCAGGTGTGTCACAGAGGCATGTCTAGGAGTTAACAATCTGTCATCAATGTACACCTCCAAAAAGTAGGCCCTGAGGGCCTTTTTATAGCGCAGTGGGGGAAGAACTAAGAGTTGCTCGTCCTGTGGCGACCCACTGTCCAATCAGACCACAGCTGTTATCATTTCCTTATCCGTCTGAGACAGAACTGCATGGCCAGTTTTTCAGCAATTTGACATTTCTGTCTGGGTGTGTTATTCATATTAGAGATTTTTTTACTACGTTATGTTTTGTGATGTTCTCAGGCTCAAACTAGAGTCAAACTCAACTTCCTTGACCAAATAGCTAAGTTTTGGGAGCTGCAGGGCTGCACACTGAAAATCCCTCATGTTGAGCGCAGGACTCTTGACCTCTTTCATCTATACAAGGTAGAACTCGATACCATTACAGTTATGGTTTTGTGTGCTTGTAAACATGCAAATAAGTTGCAATGGAAACCGGTTGCCTTCATGCTCTTTACAGTTGGTGACAGAAGAGGGCAGCTTTGATGTGGTATGTAGAGAACGAAAATGGACCCAGATCGCACTGAAGATGGGCTTTGCTCCTGGCAAGGCTGTTGGCTCTCACCTGCGTGCCCATTATGAGAGAATTCTATACCCTTACTTCCTGTTTCAGAAAGGAGCTAACCTTCTGGTGAGACGCTTTGAGCCCCCGTTGTTCTCGCGTACTGCATTTGCTTCCCCGTTTAGCTTTTTTGCGCGCCCCCTCCCACGATCATTTAACAGGTTCATTACTGTGAATTTAATTCAATTGTTCAAATAAGAAAAAAGAATTGGAATAAGATTATGGCATTTTAGTACAGTTCACGTAATACTGACTAAAGAGCGGCTTTACTGTTAAACCGGTGACGTGCCGTGTGTGTTTATTGACCACCTGTAATGCACTACATTTCCCAGCCTGGCTTGTAACACTGCCACCACACTTTTTTATTGTTTAGGTTCTTTGGTCCTCTCTCTAATAATTAACTAGTTATTAGGAAATTCAGAGCATTGGCAAGCAGAAATTGCTTCACTGTAAACTGTGTGAAGCTTGTGTTATTAGGAGAGGAGAAAAGTTGTACTTACAAAAGTGGCAGACAACAATTTATGCAGCTAGCATGTTCTTGCACTGTTATTGTTTACAATGTCGTTTTTTTTTTTTTCTTCAGCCAAATTAGGATGCATTTATTTATTTTTTATAAAGTGTTGTAGAGGAAATTTGGTAAATCATTTTCTTGAACAGAAGTGTCCAACCATTCAACCTTCAACCATTGCCACCAAGTGCTCGGAAAGTAAAGATTTGTCAGTAGGTGGGAATGTAGATTAGATTTTTATCTGTTGAATGAATTTAAGGTGATCGTCATTTGATGTGCAGAACTGAGAACTAGTATTAATATATAGTATATAAGTATATTAGTATATAATAGTACTAGTAAGTGAATCTAGAAACATTGCTGTCACTAATCAGACATGCTGTTTAGTGTCTTCTATGCCGTTTAAGAAGAGTGTTAAGCAAACTCAACTGGTTTAACTAACTAATGTTGCTGCCATGCAAGCCCAGGTTTAAGCGTCATATATATTCAGGCATTTAGAAATGTAATGCCCTGCAAAATTTCCTGTCATGCCTACTCGTTTAAATAACAACTTTGCAGTTTAACATTTAAGCATTTTGAAGGGATGCGGCTTTTTCTCTAAAGGTAGAGCGTTTATTTCTGGCCATGCTTATCCAAATCGAGGGCAATCATGCAATAGGAACAGCACTTTGGCAATTGAAGAATTTACAAATTAAATTGGAATCCATTTTCAATACATTTTAGGACGTTCGGTGTGCAGATCATAGATGGATTACAGATGATTTATTCATGATGTTTGATATATTATGTATAATTAGGAATTATCCGTCCGTCTGTATGGAGCCTGTATAGGGACGTGTGTGTGTGTGTGTGTGTGTGTGTGTGTGTGTGTGTGTGTGTGTTTGTTTGTATAGGGACGTGTGTGTGTGTGTGTGTGTTTGTATAGGGACATGTTGGTATGTGTTTGTGTGTCTGTATAGGGAAGTGTGGGTGTGTGTGTGTTTGCATAAGGACGTGTTTGTGTGTGTGTTTGTGTAGGGACGTGTTTGTGTGTGTGTTTGTGTAGGGACGTGTTTGTGTGTGTTTGTATAGGGAAGTGTTTGTGTGTGTATGCATAGGGAAGTGGTAGTGTGTGTGTGTGTGTGTGTGTGTGTGTGTGTGTGTGTGTGTGTGTGTGTGTGTGTGTGTGTGTGTGTGTG